>JBAKBP010036920.1:0-17883 GCA_037953745.1 Lithodes maja | reverse complement strand
CACACCACAAGCATTAAAAAGAAACTGACACCCAGACTTAACGCCCTCAGGTCACTTGCTCACACAAAATTTGGACACAACAAAGAAACTACCACCACAGTATATAAACAATACATAAGATCAGTAATGGAATACGCAAGCCCAGCCTGGGCTTCTAACCTAGCTGAAACACATCATAAGACCTTACAGACTATTCAAAACAAAGCCCTGAAGATCATTACAGGCTGCACAGCTACTACATCCACAGATCATCTACATCAAGAAACAAAAATCCTCAAAGTCAAAGACCATCTGGACATGAGAGGCACTCAATTCCTGGCAGCAGCCTCCACGAACCAAGACCACCCACTAAACTACATGGCAACACACCCAAAGACACCAAGAAATATCAAAACAACACCCAGCACACGGTATCACACACTATTATTGTCCTCTCTCCCTCCCTGCCCACCCCGAACCAACTTCCAGAAGCACATCCATACTCATATCTCTCGCCAATCCATCCACTCACTCACAGACAACACGCAGCTGCATGCACGACCTCCCGAAATCCATCCTTCTGAATCCTCCCTCCCTCGCGAGGACAGAGTCCACCTGGCCAGGCTGAGATGCGGACACCATCCAGCTCTCCTGAGCGATCAGAAGAGACTGGATGACTCCGTTGTCGATGCCTGCCCGGGATGTAACACAGCACCCCATACCATTAAACACATCATAGAAGACTGCATTTCACACAACCACTTACGCCAACAACACAACCTACACTCAATGAGAGCTCTGTGGGAAAGCCCGATCGTGGCCATGGCCTTCCTCAGGGACTCGGGGCTGTTCGGCCAGGCAGCTTAGGGAACAACAACAACAACAACAACAACAACAACAACAACAACAACATAAATATGAGGCTGGTGGACAAGTCCGACATGCAGATAGGCTTCATCGACTGTCTGCGTACCTCGTGCAGATGGTACAAAAAGTTCTTTCTGCACATGGTGGACATGTCAATGCTGAATGCCTACAATATCTACAGGCTTCAGAATCCGCGCACACCCAGGAAGTTCAGTAGCCTGCGGAGGTTCCAAAAATAGGTGTTGGTGGAGCTCCTGGACAGGTATGCTACGCCACAGAGGGCAGTGGCACAACCTGGGCACCCCGTTCAGGACCGCATGCAGTGTGCACAGTATCTAAATGTGCACAAGCTCGGTTACCTGCCTCTGGAACGAGATGGAGTCACCATTAGCAGAAGGCGGTGCCATGTCTGCTGGAACAGCCAGGTGAGGCCGAGGAAGCAGAAAAAGACCACCATGCAGTGTGTGGAGTGCCAGGTGTCACTATGTGCTATACCGTGCTTTGCTGAGTACCACACCAAGCAGGAGTACTAACTAATAATCATAGTGAAAGTACCAAAGACTGACAATATGTATGTATATAGGCAACAAGTGGAAATAAAACAATGTATTGTGATAAAAAAGTCATGTATTATGAAAACATATATAAATAAGTGAAAAAAGACAATAAATTGTATATAAAACGTTTACAAAGCATATAACTAAGTGAAAGTGACACATGACATAATATTAGATGGCCAAAGTATAATAAACACCTGTGATAACGAATAATCAGTGCCTAATATAACAATAACCATCACACTTTCCAACAGCAACACAACACAATCACATGCTGCAATCACAACAACAGACTCTACTCCTTCATGTAAACAACAAGCAAACACTCTCATCAATCACTTTTCACATGTCAGCCACCTAAAACCTCACAAAGACGACCGACGTGTCATCCGACGTAAGAGACAATTCCCTACAGACCCTGACTATACACCCTTCACCAATCACCAGACAAAGCATATCATCAACAATCTCAAGCACTCACCCGCCTGTGGCCTAGACAACATAAGCAACATACACCTCAGACACCTGGGACCACAAGGCATACAAGCACTCACTAACATATCAAACTACAGCTATTCACACAACACAATACCAGACATTTGGAAGCATGGTATCATCATCACATTCCCCAAACCCAACAAAGACCCCACGCTACCCTCCTCACACCGCCCCATCACACTTCTTTGCTCCCCCTCCAAAGTCATGGAACGCCTAATATTACAACTAATTACACCTGACCTACCCCTAGCTCCAACACAATATGGCTTTAGGCCACTGCACTCCACAAACACTCTTCTCACAGACCTTACACAAAGAGCTTTCGACGGCATCAACTCAGCTAGACCACCACACAGATCACTATTAGCCACACTCGACATTAGTAAAGCCTTCGATGCCATCCCCCGCCACAACCTAACAAACAAAATCTACAACACAAACATGCACAACAACACAAAAAGGTGGCTGGCCAACTTCCTTGCAGGCAGATGTGCACACGTATCTTTTGCCGGTCAGTCATCTAAAATCAGAAACTTTCCAAACGGAGTCCCACAAGGATCCGTCCTATCGCCCGCACTCTTCAATCTGTACATGCACGATATAACTACACCCAATACGCCCCAAATAAACTTAGCCTCCTATGCAGATGACATAACACTCACATGCACACACCATGACCCAAAAAGAGCAACAGATCTCTTTCAACCCTATCTCAACACACTACATGGTTGGTGCACTACAAACAGACTTAATCTAGCCCCAGCCAAATCCACCGCAACCCTGCTCACAAGTTGGACAGGAGAACACGAATACATCCCTCAACTCACCATAAACAACACACCCCTAACACATACACACACACCCAAAATCCTAGGAGTAACATATGATACTCATATGACATTCAAACAGCACACCACAAACATTAAAAAGAAACTGACACCCAGACTTAACGCCCTCAGGTCACTTGCTCACACAAAATTTGGACACAACAAAGAAACTACCACCACAGTATATAAACAATACATAAGATCAGTGATGGAATACGCAAGCCCAGCCTGGGCTTCTAACCTA
This sequence comes from Lithodes maja, assembly GCA_037953745.1. Taxonomy (NCBI): domain Eukaryota; kingdom Metazoa; phylum Arthropoda; class Malacostraca; order Decapoda; family Lithodidae; genus Lithodes; species Lithodes maja. The sequence goes on along the minus strand of JBAKBP010036920.1, from coordinate 14,911 downwards.
GCTGAAACACATCATAAGACCTTACAGACTATTCAAAACAAAGCCCTGAAGATCATTACAGGCTGCACAGCTACTTCACCCACAGATCACCTACATCAAGAAACCAAAATCCTCAAAGTCAAAGACCATCTGGACATGAGAGGCACTCAATTCCTGGCAGCAGCATCCACGAACCAAGACCACCCACTAAACTACATGGCAACACACCCACAGACACCAAGAAATATCAAAACAACACCCAGCACACGGTATCACACACAATTATTGTCCTCTCTCTCTCCCTGCCCACCCCGAACCAACTTCCAGAAGCACATCCATACTCATATCTCTCACCGATCCATCCACTCACTCACAGACAACACGCAGCTGCATGCACGACCTCCCGAAATCCATCCTTCCGAATCCTCCCTTCCTCGCGAGGACAGAGTCCACCTGGCCAGGCTGAGATGCGGACACCATCCAGCTCTCCTGAGCTATCAGAAGAGACTGGATGACTCCGTTGTCGACGCCTGCCCGGGATGTAACACAGCACCCCATACCATTAAACACATCATAGAAGACTGCATTTCACACAACCACTTACGACAACAACACAATCTACACTCAATGAGAGGTCTGTGGGAAAGCCCGATCGAGACCATGGCCTTTCTCAGGGACTCGGGGCTGTTCGGCCAGGCAGCTTAGGGAACAACAACAACAATAACCTACCTCAATTACTAATAAAATGTACCGTATCAAGTGAAAATGAGCATTATCAGTGACAGTGACACTCTCTCAAGCATATTTACCAAAGTGAAAGTGACACACAAAGTAATATTAGATGGCCAAAGTATAATAAACACCTGTGATAACGAATAATCACTGCCTAATACAGTATAACAATAACCTACCTCAATTACTAATAAAATGTACCGTATCAAGTGAAAATGAGCATTATCAGTGACACACTCTCAAGCATATTTACCAAAGTGAAAGCGACACAAAGTAATATTAGATGGCCAAAGTATAATGAACACCTGTGATAACGAATAATCACTGCCTAATATAACAATAACCTACCTACCTCAATTACTAATAAAATGTACCGTATCAAGTGAAAATGAGCATTATCAGGGACAGTGACACTCTCTCAAGCATATTTACCAAAGTGAAAGTGACACACGAACTAATATTAGATGGCCAAAGTATAATAAACACCTGTGATAACGAATAATCAGTGCGTAATATAACAATAACCAGCCTCAATTACTCATAAAAACTACGGTATCGAGTGAAAATGTGAAATATTAGTGACAATGATAGCCTAATACACATATTTCATATAATTGGACTCCAAATAACTATAATAACATCACTATCAATAAATAAAATCGCCTCCGGGAGGTAAAAACTCTGGCGCGACGAGTGGCTAAGTGCGCAGTAGGTTAGCCAAGCCGGGGCCTGGGCCAAGGCAACGCATCCGAACGCGGGAAGATTTTCCCGCATAAAAATCACTCCACTTCCCGCGCTCGCCATTATGCAATCACTTGGGCTAGAGACCTCTACTCAACGGCATTCTACACATGAAGGTTTGTGCAAATTTTTTCCTTTTTTTTATAACTTTGTGTCATGTATTTCAGGAGTAACAGGTGAATCAACATGGACCAAAATTCCTCAAAACCCCCGGTCACAGAGTACAGTCACGATCTACCCTAGCCGGGGTTGGAGGGTTAAGGCTTATAAGTACCAAAGAATGGACTGCACTACTAGGCTACACATTATGTACGGTACTTAATGTAATTGTTATCAGATATGTACCAAGATTCCAACAAATATATATTTTTCATAATTATAAAACAACCAATCACTGCTGAACCAAGCAACCTTCACTCCTTCAGTGAGTGATATGTGACATAGCAAATTACTTCTAGGTATCGGTAGTATCGGTAGAAAATCAGCCGATACTGATACCGATACCGATACTCTAAAAAAGGGCCGATACCACCGATACCGGTACATCGGTACATCCCTATCTAAGATCATAGCCAATGTAGAGTACAGTGTAGAGCAAAGCAACTATCGTTTGATGAGTTTAATGTAGAAATAGAATGGCAGGTTTAGCGGGCTCCCGGGACAGTCACAGCCAATTTCAGGATCAATATTTTTTCAGATGTTAGGTTCGGGATCATGAAGAAAATGGGCGAATTTTGGCACACTGCACCGTCTAGACAGTGACGTACTCCCACAACAACCATTCATATTCCAGTATCGCTCGTGACGTCACACCCAGTTTATTGACCAATAGAATATCAGTAGGCCTATACAACTCGACTCGCCTCCACTCGTCGTCCATCAGCTGAGCTGGGAAATTCTAAAAAGTGAGTCCACTGATACTCTGTAAATATTCATTTACCAAGTATATTTTCCATTTATAGTATACTGTACTATGAAGCAACATACATAATACATATACAGTAAACTTCCGTTAATCCGAAGGGCAGGGGACCGGCCCTCGTTCGGATTAGTGAATTTTTTCGGATTATCGGACTTTACCCCTATGAACCTGTGTATGACGAAAACATCGAGACATTAGGCCACCCAAATGACACAATGGTGCACACACACATATCATATGTTCATGAAATCACTTCAAAAGTTTACCATTGTCATTGTAGCCTATTACCTACTTCAAAACATTCAGATTAATGGTCAAAGGAATCTGCTGATATAAACGTCTTCTTCTTCTTCCGTCTACTAGCAAGTTTGTCTTGCTCTTTAAGATCAGATGTGGTTCGGGAAGTAATGCCTTAACAACGGCACCTCCCTGAGAAGTTCTTGTAATTTTCCTTTTGTGATTTTCCTTTTGTGATGTGCTCTGTTATATTATATTGTATTGAAAGCACCCTTGTCTTGTTGTCTTGAAAGCACCCTTGGGACGCTCCGATCACTGAACTATAAATAGTAGCGTATCGGAACGTCCAAAGGTGCGTTTTCAAGCTCAAGGCTAATACATCCAAAGGTGCATTTTCAAGCTCAAGACTGAATGCGCTTGCAGAAAATGCGGTGCAAGCCAGTAGCGCATCGGAGCGTCCCAAGGATGCGTTCAAGAGCAAAACAAACTCTCTAGCAGACGATGTGGAAGAAGAAGAAGAAGAAGAAGGTGTTTACGTTTATATCAGTAGCTTCCTTTGACCATTAATCTGAATGTTTTGAAGTAGGTAATAGGCTACAATGACAATGGTAAACTTTTAAAGTGAATTCATGAACATATGATATGTGTGTGCTCCATTATGTGTCATTTGAGTGGCCTAATGCCTCAAAAAGGGGACTTTGGGACTTCTTGAAATTCGGACCATCGGGAGAATTCGGATTTGGCCTCAAATTGAAAAATTCGGACTATTGGGAGATTCGAATCATCGGTCGTCGGATTAACGGACTTTTACTGTACTGTATATATGTATCAATAATATGTATCAATAATAAATGCACTGAACTATCCAACTCTAGCTCTTCCCAAGCTTTCTGGCATCTAGCCAAAAACCTCTCCAACAATTTCTCTTCCTCGTCTTTCCCTCCCCTTTCCCACTCTGATGGCACAACCATCACTTCTTCCTCTGACAAAGCTAAACTCTTCGCTCAAACTTTTGCTAGAAACTCCACCTTGGATGATTCCGGTGCTATTCCTCCCTCTCCGCCCTCCTCTCTCTTACTTATGCCTAATATCCTAATCTCTTCTAAAGATGTACTTTCTACCCTCTCTGGGCTTAACACTAATAAGGCGTACGGTCCGGACGGTGTTCCTCCTGTTGTTCTCAAAAACTGTGCTTCCGTGCTGACTCCCTGCCTAGGCAAACTCTTTCGTCTCTGTCTATCCTCTAACGTCTTCCCTTCATGCTGGAAGTTTGCTCACATTCAACCTGTCCCAAAGAAGGGTGACCGCTCTCAACCCTCCAACTATCGTCCAATTGCTCTTATCTCTTGTCTTTCTAAAGTTTTTGAAACTATTCTTGCTTCCAAATTTCTTAAGCATTTCTCTTCTCATAATCTGCTCTCAGATCGCCAGTATGGCTTCCTTAACCCTCCGACCCCGGCTAGGGAATATCGTGACTGTACTTTGTGTCCGGGGGTTTTCAGGAATTTTGGTCCCTGTTGATTCACATGTTACTCCTGAAATACATTACACAAAGTTATAAAAAAAACAGAAAAATGTAGCACAAACCTTCATGTGTAGAATGCCGTTGAGTAGAGGTCTCTAGCCCAAGTGATTGCATAATGGTGAGCGCGGGAAGTGGAGTGATTTTTATGCGTGAAAATCATCCCGCGTTCGGATGCGTCGCCTTTGCCCAGGCCCCGGCTCGGCTAACCTACTGTTTTCTTAGCCACTCGTCGCGCAAAACCTTTTACCTCCCGGAGGCGATTTTATGTATTGATAGTGATGTTATTATAGTTATTTGGAGTCCAATTATATAAAATATGTTTATTAGGCTATGATTGTAACAAATATTTCACATTTTCACTCGATACCGTAGTTTTTATGAGTAATTGAGGTAGGTTATTGTTATATTAGGCACTGATTATTCGTTATCACAGGTGTTTATTATACTTTGGCCATCTAATATTATGTCATGTGTCACTTTCACTTAGTTATATGCTTTGTAAACGTTTTATATACAATTTATTGTCTTTTTTCACTTATTTATATATGTTTTCATAATACATGATTTTTTTATCACAATACACCTGTACATTGTTTTATTTCCACTTGTTGCCTATATACATACATATTGTCAGTCTTTGGTACTTTCACTATGATTATTAGTTAGTACTCCTGCTTGCTGTGGTATTCAGCAAAGCACGGTATAGTACATAGTGACACCTGGCACTCCACACACTGCATGGTGGTCTTTTTGTGCTTCCTCGGCCTCACCTGGCTGTTCCAGCAGACATGGCACCGCCTTCTGCTAATGGTGACTCCATCTCGTTCCAGAGGCAGGTAACCGTGCTTGTGCACATTTAGATACTGTGCACACTGCAGGCGGTCCTGAACGGGGCGCCCAGGTTGTGCCACTGCCCTCTGTGGAGCTAGAGCGGGGGCAGCACGCCCACGAACTTTGGCGGCGCGCACCCTAGGGCGGCCAGGAGCGCGACGGCGCCCAGGCCCAGCCCGGCGGCCAGCCCGGCGGCCAGGGCGGCCAGGAGCACGACGGCCCTGGGCAAAGCGTCTGGGTTGAGGGTCGTCGATGTCCATAAAGTCGTCGTCATCGTCGTTGTCGTCAGAGCCGTCATCTTGCCCTGACGGTGGACCCAGGTAATCATGGCCAGAGTCATCTGTGAGGTGCCCTTCTTCTTCAGAGCCCCCCTCATAATCTCGCGGGGAACGAATGATGCGTGGGCGGCGTGTAGGTCGGCGAGGTGGGGAAGGAGTGGGTAAATAGGCCGAAAGTGGGGGGTCCTCAACCCTAGGGAGTGCTGGTGGTGGTGGGGAAGAATGGCGGGAGCCTGGGGCAACTTGGGTGGCGTGGGTAGATAAGGAAGACAATGGCGGGTCAACCTCAGCCTCCCGCTCATCCTCACTATCATCACTTTCATCGTCATGGTCAAATCCACTAAAAAAGGCGTATCTTTCATGGATTTCGTCTAGATCGTCAAAATCTTCACTATAGTGAGACTGATAAGACTCGGAGCTATCACTACCCAACTCATCAACACTATTTTGGCCTTCACCACGTTCATAACTCCTCAAAGCTATCTCAATACCTCCGGGAGTCAACGCATCTTGTACGTGCCTTTGCGTTAGGGCGCGACGAACATGGGCAGGCGTCGAAGGGAGCGTAGAATCGGACACAAGGGAATAACTTTTTGGGCTAGTATCCATGTTGGCGGCAGGGTAGAGACTGTTTTGGTGGCGTACATGCTGTCTGGTGGCGTCGCCTAGCGACGCCTGGTGACCACGGAGCGAAATTTTTACGCGCGCCATTCGAAAGCACACACGCAAGCAATGGTACAGTGTTGTACCACCCGGGTTCCTCGGGCCAAAAAAAAATGGTACACACGTGTACCACCCGGGGTCGAAGGGTTAAGGGTCTCGCTCTACTGGTGATCTTCTTTCATATCTTACTAACTCTTGGTCATCCTCCTTTCGGGACTTCGGTGAGACTTTTTCTATTGCACTAGACATATCGAAAGCCTTCGATAGAGTCTGGCATAAATCTTTAATTTCTAAACTACCCTCCTTCGGTTTCTATCCCTCCATCTGTGCCTTTGTCTCTAATTTCCTTTCCGGCCGTTCCATAGCTGCGGTTGTGGACGGCCATTGTTCACTTCCTCACCCTATAAACTCCGGTGTTCCTCAGGGCTCTGTCCTATCTCCTATTCTCTTTCTAATTTTTATAAATGATCTCCTTAACTGTACCTTAATTCCCATCCATTCATACGCAGACGACTCAACCTTACACTACTCCATTAGTTTTTCAGAACGCCCCAGCCAGCAATCCCTCAACGACAAACGTAATGAAGCCATAGAACTCTTAAATTCTGATCTAAATACTATTTCCAATTGGGGCAGAGAAAACCTTGTTAACTTTAATGCTTCCAAAACCAAATTTCTCCATCTATCTACCCGTCAGGATCTCCCAGCGGACTATCCCTTATTCTTCAACAATACAAATATCAACCCTTCATCTTCTCTCAATATTCTTGGTGTCTCTTTTTCTTCTGCTCTCATTTGGAAGGACCATATTACCAGTCTTGCTAAGGCAGCCTCCCAGAAGCTGGGTGTGCTCAACCGCCTTAGGGGGTTCTTTTCCCCTGCACAGCTTCTTGCTCTGTACAGGGGCATAGTGCGCCCTTGTATTGAGTATTGTTCACATGTGTGGGGAGGTTCCTCTCACACCGCTCTCCTAGACAAAGTTGAAAGGAAGGCCTTTCGTATCATTAACTCCCGTCCACTCACCAACTCTCTGCAATCTCTCTCTCTCCGCCGCAATGTTGCATCTCTCTCGCTATTCTATCGCTACTATAATAATCAGTGTTCCTCAGAGCTATCCCAGTGCATACCACCTCCTTTACGTAGGGCACGTGGTACCCGTCTTGCAACTCAATCCCACCCCTACTCTGTGCAACTCTCCAACCCAAGAGTGAAACGTTACTCTCAAACTTTCTTCTACTCAACATCTGAGCTCTGGAACTCTCTCCCAGAATCAGTCTTTCCCTCTTCCTATGACTTAAATTGCTTCAAACTCCGTGTGTCCAGGCATTTTGGCTCGAACGTCCCTTGATTTTGGCCCTGTCACTCTTTCAACTATGGGGGAGGCACTCGCTATAGGCAGTTATGCCTTTTGCCTCCCTCAATCACATAAAAAAAAAAAAAAAAAAAAAATATGTACAAACAACAAATATGCTATAACACTGCCCAGTTCTTGAGATCTAATGCATACCGTTACACAGGATTATACCTAACCTAGTATTATGGGGTTAACCCTTAGACCCCGGGTGGTACACGTGTGTACCATTTTTTTTTGGCCCGAGGAACCCGGGTGGTACAACACTGTACCATTGCTTGCGTGTGTGCTTTCGAATGGCGCGCGTAAAAATTTCGCTCCGTGGTCACCAGGCGTCGCTAGGCGACGCCACCAGACAGCATGTACGCCACCAAAACAGTCTCTACCCTGCCGCCAACATGGATACTAGCCCAAAAAGTTATTCCCTTGTGTCCGATTCTACGCTCCCTTCGACGCCTGCCCATGTTCGTCGCGCCCTAACGCAAAGGCACGTACAAGATGCGTTGACTCCCGGAGGTATTGAGATAGCTTTGAGGAGTTATGAACGTGGTGAAGGCCAAAATAGTGTTGATGAGTTGGGTAGTGATAGCTCCGAGTCTTATCAGTCTCACTATAGTGAAGATTTTGACGATCTAGACGAAATCCATGAAAGATACGCCTTTTTTAGTGGATTTGACCATGACGATGAAAGTGATGATAGTGAGGCTGAGCGGGAGGCTGAGGTTGACCCGCCATTGTCTTCCTTATCTACCCACGCCACCCAAGTTGCCCCAGGCTCCCGCCATTCTTCCCCACCACCACCAGCACTCCCTAGGGTTGAGGACCCCCCACTTTCGGCCTATTTACCCACTCCTTCCCCACCTCGCCGACCTACACGCCGCCCACGCATCATTCGTTCCCCGCGAGATTATGAGGGGGGCTCTGAAGAAGAAGGGCACCTCACAGATGACTCTGGCCATGATTACCTGGGTCCACCGTCAGGGCAAGATGACGGCTCTGACGACAACGACGATGACGACGACTTTATGGACATCGACGACCCTCAACCCAGACGCTTTGCCCAGGGCCGTCGTGCTCCTGGCCGCCCTGGCCGCCGGGCTGGCCGCCGGGCTGGGCCTGGGCGCCGTCGCGCTCCTGGCCGCCCTAGGGTGCGCGCCGCCAAAGTTCGTGGGCGTGCTGCCCCCGCTCTAGCTCCACAGAGGGCAGTGGCACAACCTGGGCGCCCCGTTCAGGACCGCCTGCAGTGTGCACAGTATCTAAATGTGCACAAGCTCTGTTACCTGCCTCTGGAACGAGATGGAGTCACCATTAGCAGAAGGCGGTGCCATGTCTGCTGGAACAGCCAGGTGAGGCCGAGGAAGCACAAAAAGACCACCATGCAGTGTGTGGAGTGCCAGGTGTCACTATGTACTATACCGTGCTTTGCTGAATACCACAGCAAGCAGGAGTACTAACTAATAATCATAGTGAAAGTACCAAAGACTGACAATATGTATGTATATAGGCAACAAGTGGAAATAAAACAATGTACAGGTGTATTGTGATAAAAAAATCATGTATTATGAAAACATATATAAATAAGTGAAAAAAGACACAATAAATTGTATATAAAACGTTTACAAAGCATATAACTAAGTGAAAGTGACACATGACATAATATTAGATGGCCAAAGTATAATAAACACCTGTGATAACGAATAATCAGTGCCTAATATAACAATAACCTACCTCAATTACTCATAAAAACTACGGTATCGAGTGAAAATGTGAAATATTTGTTACAATCATAGCCTAATAAACATATTTTATATAATTGGACTCCAAATAACTATAATAACATCACTATCAATACATAAAATCGCCTCCGGGAGGTAAAAGGTTTTGCGCGACGAGTGGCTAAGAAAACAGTAGGTTAGCCGAGCCGGGGCCTGGGCAAAGGCGACGCATCCGAACGCGGGATGATTTTCACGCATAAAAATCACTCCACTTCCCGCGCTCACCATTATGCAATCACTTGGGCTAGAGACCTCTACTCAACGGCATTCTACACATGAAGGTTTGTGCTACATTTTTCTGTTTTTTTTATAACTTTGTGTAATGTATTTCAGGAGTAACATGTGAATCAACAGGGACCAAAATTCCTGAAAACCCCCGGACACAAAGTACAGTCACGATATTCCCTAGCCGGGGTCGGAGGGTTAACATTAGCCTAACCTAACCTAACCTAGTATTATGGGTGGGGGCTGCCGCCCCCACACCCCCGCTAAATCCCTTAAATCCGAGCCAACTTTTACCAAAAAAACCCGAGCCAACTTTCGATTTACTGTGATTTTGGACTCTGAAAAATTGAAAAACCCGAGCCAAGTTTGGTCAAAAGTTGGCTCGGGTTTTTCCATTTTCAGGTTTTGTTACTTTTAAATATTGTATTGCAGAGTTCTTCCAATATTACCCCTTTATAGGGGTAATTTAGGGGCCTTTTACCCCGCAATTTCCCTGATCTTCGTAGCCCTCCCCGCTATCGGGGGCCGTGTCTTAAGATTGATGGATAATGGGAAAATAGTAAAATGTGACAGTCCTTGGTATTAACCCTTGTCTAGCGGGGTGTTTTGGGCTCATTTGGGCATATTCAGGCCCTCCTGAATGATCAATCAAGTATCTGCATGAAAAGAAATTTATTCAGCAAAAAACTAGGCGCTAAAAGCTTCAAAATGAGACCAGAACGAGCTAGGTAGCACTCGTGGTTCTCTTGCAGTGGTGCCACGAACATGGGAGTTTAGCGTATAGCGGTATATTTTCCCCAGCTATGCTCACTACTGGCTACACTGCCGGCCTCTCGAGAACACAGGGAACATGAGTTAATGGGCGGCGGTAAGCCCTGGGAGTCGGCTGTCTGGCCCGCTGCGCTCCCGGCCATTTGCACTCGATTTTAACCCTTTAACCCGTACAGCCCCAGCGACGCGCCTGACGCGTTGGCGATGTATGTAACGCACAGCCCCAGAGACGCGCCTGGCGCGTCACCCTAATTGCGCCGACCGTAACCTCAGGTGTAGCCACTCAAGAGGGCTCAGATTTGTATGGGAACTGTGTACGTATCCCACGCAACCGTGCCGATGGTTGAAAACTCTCAAAGTCCACGTGCGTGCGCGTGAGCGCGCAATAACCTGTTTTTTTGGGGTAATTGCCTTAAATTTTTTACTCTTGTAAAATACATTTTCGGGGGCTCTGTAGGACCATTCTTTAAGCTTTTTGAGCGGTTTTTCGTGGTTTTTCCTTCATTCCTAACCCCTTCGCTATTGTTTCTGGAATAAAACCATTTTTTGAAAACCGGCCGGGTTCTGGTGAACAAACATTACAAAACTAGCCGGGGCTGGACGGGTTAAAAGCCTTAATAATGCTCCTAACTTGCTGCAAATTGGTGCACGACTTAAGTCGAGCGCCGCCAATAAGGGGTTAAACAACACTACAGTATATCAAAGAAAAAACCATCTTCAGACTGATCCGGTAAATAAAAATACCAAACCACAACAAATTACCTGAAAAACTCGTAGCACATACAACCACGACCTCCATCTAAGGGCTCCATCTTCAAACTGAACCGGCCCGGCCCGGCCCGGCGAGGGGCGTGGCGCGTGACGTGACGACTGAAAGACTGAGTGATAATGATTGGTTGATAATTTGATGGAAGGCTGTGATTGGTTCCATGAGTGACGGGAAGCATTGTGATTGGTTCATGCTATGGTTCATGATTCCTAAAAAGACCGCTAGGTGTAGTGACGTTTGACTGAAAGATTGAGGGTAAGAGCTCCCGAATGACGGCCATTGTGTACTTCTGCTGCGCGGCCATCGACAGGGAGGTATTTTTTACAGTTTCTTGTATTTCACTAATAGCGAATTTGCGACGGTAAGTACATGTACACCAACAAAGTATCGTTCATGAAAGTGATAACACACTAATAATCATCGATGGAGCCCGTCATAAGCTCTTACCGGCAAATGTCCTTTCAAAGGGGTAGCCACTAGGGGTAAATCTACAGTTATACTACCCCTCCCCCACCACCTCCCCCCTTCAAAATACACCTTTTAGCGTGTTTTTGGATGGTTCAGCAGACGCGGAAACTGGAAAAAAACATATTTTGATAAAAATGTATCACCATCCAGATACGAGTTTTTCAGGTAATTTGTTACCTTACCTTTGGATACCTTTGGATGTGTTCGCCGCTCCTCTAGCGGCACCAAGGAGCGCGACGCCCCTCGTTATGGGTGGTGATTTAGTGCAGTAGACTGTTTGAAGCGACAGCTCGCTCCCTTGCGAGGATGGGCTCGTCTGGCACTTTTTGCAGTTCGACATCTAGGGCTCTCTTGAAGTTGTCTAACGAGATGTCCCTCATGTCTCTTACTCGCCGTGGGAGTTTGTTGAAGAGACGTGGGCCTCTTTGTTGTTTTTTATTTTTTATTTGGTATACAGTGTTGTTTAACACCGAGAACCGTCGCATTTTAGTATTTTTAACATTAGCCTAACCTAACCTAACTTAACCTAACCTAACCGAAAACTAACCTGTCTCGCGACCGGTCTAAACCCAGCTCACGTACCCTGTTTATGGGTGCGCGACGGTCTAAACCCAGGTCACGTTCCCTGTTTATGGGTTCGCGAAGGTTTGTAAAACTTCAATGTATCTATTTCAACGGAATTTGAAGGTAAATGCGGGGAAGAGCAAGGTTATGGTCTTCGAAAGGGGTGAAGTCACAGAGTGTGAGGTGAAGCTGAACGGTCAGGCTATGGAGATCGTCAACTCTTTTAAGTATCTGGGCAGTGTGTTGAGTAAAGATGAGACTATGAATGAAGAAGTGCGGGAGGGTACAACAGGGAAAGAGGGTTGTAGGAACGCTAAAAGCAGTAACAAGAAATAGGGTGGTCAGTATGGAAGTGAAGAAGTCCTTGCATGACAGTCTGGTAATCCCGACACTGACTTACGGAAGCGAAGCATGGACGTTGGTTGAGAGACTCAGACCAAGAGTGAGAGCAGTGGAAATGAATTACTTAACCCTTCGACCCCGGGTGGTACACGTGTGTACCATTTTTTTTTGGCCCGAGGAACCCGGGTGGTACACCACTGTACCATTGCTTGCGTGAGTGCTTTTCGAATGGCGCGCGTAAAAATTTCGCTCCGTGGTCACCAGGCGTCGCTAGGCGACGCCACCAGACAGCATGTACGCCACCAAAACAGTCTCTACCCTGCCGCCAACATGGATACTAGCCCAAAAAGTTATTCCCTTGTGTCCGATTCTACGCTCCCTTCGACGCCTGCCCATGTTCGTCGCGCCCTAACGCAAAGGCACGTACAAGATGCGTTGACTCCCGGAGGTATTGAGATAGCTTTGAGGAGTTATGAACGTGGTGAAGGCCAAAATAGTGTTGATGAGTTGGGTAGTGATAGCTCCGAGTCTTATCAGTCTCACTATAGTGAAGATTTTGACGATCTAGACGAAATCCATGAAAGATACGCCTTTTTTAGTGGATTTGACCATGACCATGAAAGTGATGATAGTGAGGCTGAGCGGGAGGCTGAGGTTGACCCGCCATTGTCTTCCTTATCTACCCACGCCACCCAAGTTGCCCCAGGCTCCCGCCATTCTTCCCCACCACCACCAGCACTCCCTAGGGTTGAGGACCCCCCACTTTCGGCCTATTTACCCACTCCTTCCCCACCTCGCCGACCTACACGCCGCCCACGCATCATTCGTTCCCCGCGAGATTATGAGGGGGGCTCTGAAGAAGAAGGGCACCTCACAGATGACTCTGGCCATGATTACCTGGGTCCACCGTCAGGGCAAGATGACGGCTCTGACGACAACGACGATGACGACGACTTTATGGACATCGACGACCCTCAACCCAGACGCTTTGCCCAGGGCCGTCGTGCTCCTGGCCGCCCTGGCCGCCGGGCTGGCCGCCGGGCTGGGCCTGGGCGCCGTCGCGCTCCTGGCCGCCCTAGGGTGCGCGCCGCCAAAGTTCGTGGGCGTGCTGCCCCCGCTCTAGCTCCACAGAGGGCAGTGGCACAACCTGGGCGCCCCGTTCAGGACCGCCTGCAGTGTGCACAGTATCTAAATGTGCACAAGCTCTGTTACCTGCCTCTGGAACGAGATGGAGTCACCATTAGCAGAAGGCGGTGCCATGTCTGCTGGAACAGCCAGGTGAGGCCGAGGAAGCACAAAAAGACCACCATGCAGTGTGTGGAGTGCCAGGTGTCACTATGTACTATACCGTGCTTTGCTGAATACCACAGCAAGCAGGAGTACTAACTAATAATCATAGTGAAAGTACCAAAGACTGACAATATGTATGTATATAGGCAACAAGTGGAAATAAAACAATGTACAGGTGTATTGTGATAAAAAAATCATGTATTATGAAAACATATATAAATAAGTGAAAAAAGACACAATAAATTGTATATAAAACGTTTACAAAGCATATAACTAAGTGAAAGTGACACATGACATAATATTAGATGGCCAAAGTATAATAAACACCTGTGATAACGAATAATCAGTGCCTAATATAACAATAACCTACCTCAATTACTCATAAAAACTACGGTATCGAGTGAAAATGTGAAATATTTGTTACAATCATAGCCTAATAAACATATTTTATATAATTGGACTCCAAATAACTATAATAACATCACTATCAATACATAAAATCGCCTCCGGGAGGTAAAAGGTTTTGCGCGACGAGTGGCTAAGAAAACAGTAGGTTAGCCGAGCCGGGGCCTGGGCAAAGGCGACGCATCCGAACGCGGGATGATTTTCACGCATAAAAATCACTCCACTTCCCGCGCTCACCATTATGCAATCACTTGGGCTAGAGACCTCTACTCAACGGCATTCTACACATGAAGGTTTGTGCTACATTTTTCTGTTTTTTTTATAACTTTGTGTAATGTATTTCAGGAGTAACATGTGAATCAACAGGGACCAAAATTCCTGAAAACCCCCGGACACAAAGTACAGTCACGATATTCCCTAGCCGGGGTCGGAGGGTTAAGGAGTGCGTGCGGAGGGATAGACAGACTAATGAGGAAGTAAGAAGGAGGTGTGGTGTGGAGGTAGATGTGCTGGAAAGTGTGAAAAGGAACAACTTGAGATGGTTCGGCCATATGGAACACGTGTATGGAAAGCGAGAGAATGACTAAGAGGGTGTACGAGAGCGAGGTGGAGGGACAGAGAGGGAGAGGTAGACCGAATGAGAGGTGGAAGGATGGAGTGAGGAAGTACATGAACGAAGGCGGTGCTGGTTGGGGGGAGGGGCGTCGACTGACTGGGGACAGAGGTGCATGGGGGCGGTTCGTTCGTGGCCACCCCTTCGGAGATCACGGCGTCAGGCAATAGATAGATAGATAGATCTATTTCAAGTCAAATATACATTTCAGTGCATCATCAAACCATACTAAGTCTACTACTAATAATATTAACCCATTAGCACCAACAGAATAGGCCTAGTGACAAAATAGGGGTAGTATAACTGTAGATTTATCAAATAAGGGTGTGAGCCTATTCCCTATAATTACCAATTAGGGTAAAGTAACCGGTAAGAGTTGTGTTATCGGCCTTACCACTAGGCCTACTGACATACAACATAAATCATCTAT
>JBAKBP010036919.1:0-17885 GCA_037953745.1 Lithodes maja | reverse complement strand
GGATATATTTACAACACAATAGGATATTATAGGTCCTAGGATATATTTACAACACACTAGGATATTATAGGTCCTAGGATATATTTACAACACAATAGGATATTATAGGTCCTAGGATATATTTACAACACAATAGGATATTATAGGTCCTAGGATATATTTACAACACACTAGGATATTATAGGTCCTAGGATATATTTACAACACAATAGGATATTATAGGTCCTAGGATATATTTCAGCACACTAGGCTATTATAGGTCCTAGGATTATTTACAACACAATAGGATGTTATAGGTCACTCCTAGGATATATTTACAACACACTAGAATATTATAGGTCCTAGGATATATTTCAGCACACTAGGATATTACTATTATAGGTCCTAGGATATATTTGCAGCACACTAGGATATTACTATTATAGGTCCTAGGATATATTTGCAGCACACTAGGATATTACTATTATAGGTCCTAGGATATATTTGCAGCACACTAGGATATTACTATTATAGGTCCTAGGATATATTTGCAGCACACTAGGATATTACTATTATAGGTCCTAGGATATATTTCAGCACACTAGGATATTATAGATCCTAGAATATATCATAGAGCAGCACACAGCACCACAAGACACAGCACACTAGCACAGCCACAGGTTGGTGGTGCCAGGTGGTGGTGGAGGTGGTGGTGGTGGTGGTGGAGTGCCAGGGCCTCTCAGTGCCAAGATTAGGGAAGGCATCACCATCAGGGCCACTCAGTTTTTGGTATAGTCCACCTCCAACACCAATTTTCTTTTCTTGTCATCACATCTCTCTTTTTTACTCATAATCTCTCTCTCTCTCTCACTCTCTCTCTCTATCTATCTATCTCTTTCCACAAACACACACAAACATTAATATATAATTCCACGAATCACAATGCACCCCCCCCCCCCCCCACATACTCTGAAACAGGTGGTGATATATCGCACTTGTCTTTATGTTGGTCCCTTAGTCTTTCTGTCCTCTTAGTTGGCTACCAGTCTTGTTTTCCGGGTAATAATATTCTCTCTAATCTCTTTGTTCTCTCTCTCTCTCTCTCTCTCTCTCTCTCTCTCTCTCTCTCTTGTTCTCTTTCCACAAACACAAGCATTAATATATAATTCCACGAACCGTAATACACACCCACACCACAAAGAACACACAAACACACAAACACACACACACAATAAAGAACATAGACACACACACACACTCACTCTAACACACACACAAACACACACATACTCACACAAACAAACACAGATACACTATTCTCAAAGTAATGTCATAGTATTCTCTCTCACACTATAATATGTATTCAGTATTCGCTAAGGCAGCATATGACCCCGTGACCTGACCAACAAGAAGGAAAAACAAATATATAAAAACAAATACAAAAAGAAAAAAAGGAAAAAGGAAAGTGAAAGTCTCCCATTAAATATATTTGTAGTGACCCTGAGTAATTAATAGTTCACCTGTGTTCTGGTGGTGGTGGTGATGAATGGATGAATGGGAGATGGGTTATCTTAATGTGTGTGTGTGTGTGTGTGTGTGTGTGTGTGTGTGTGTGTGTGTGTGTGTGTGTTACTCAGTTACTCAGTTATTCAGTTACTTGTTCGTCAAGGGGAATCCACGCAATGCGAGCTAAGCTCATTATTATCGCGCCTCCTTAACTGGGAATGTATTGCGTGAAATGCATGTTAAGTGTTTTATGTATTGTTGGATTGGCTGTGGATGTGTGTGTAGTCTGTATTTTAGCCAATTGGCGACATCGGAAACGAAGGCTTAGGGTGGATCTGTATGGTACCATTCTCACTATAGACGGTACCGTCTCGCCCGAAGGCTTAGGTAGCCATCAGCTTAGGTGAACCATATGATACCCATCTCGCCTTGTACCATTTTTGCCAACCCCAGATGGGACGTCACAACGTCGTCCACTTATTCCAGGTACCTATTTACAGCTAGGTGAACTGAGGCTAACACATGAAAGGAGACAAGCCCAATTTGTCTCCGCCCGGCCGGGAATTGAACCCCCGGCCCCTCGTGTGTGAGACGAGAGCTCTACCACTAGGCTACGGGCTGTGTGTGTGTGTGTGTGTGTGTGTGTGTGTGTGTGTGTGTGTGTGTGTGTGTGATAGAGCAAGAGAGAGAGAGAGTAGAGCCAAGACATCACAAAAACAGGTGTGACCTGTCATTTTCTGACACGACCCTTATCACAAGTCAAATTTTAACCTTCCGTCTATTATCTTCCTTTCCTTATCACACACACACACACACACACCATACACCTTATCTGACCTATTTTAACATTCCTTCCATTACCTCTCTCTCTCTCTCTCTCTCTCTCTCTCTCTCTCTCTCTCTCTCTCTCTCTCTTTTACCTCCACAGACCATCATCTTTCAATTTCCTCGGAGTAAGTCAATTGTGTCAGCGCCGGGGTCCATTTCCACACCGGGCCTTTCTTACGGCTCATGACGAGACTTGGGGACACAATATTTGGAACACTAATAATTGGAGGATTATGACGCGTTTTGACCGTGTATTCTGGCTATCATTAGACGATTGTATTCAGTTGAATTCCTAATATGGCTATAAGCGTCTAATGATAAATCAGAATAAACTATAAAAGTGTTTCCTCAAATATAGTAAGAGGTAATAATTCGGGGTACAGCTAATGGGGGTTTGGTTAAGGGGAGATTTCACTTAAGTTTTTTTTTCTGAACCCCCTTCTTCCTCATGTTTAGGCCCATTAGTTTTGATATTTTAAGACGTTCACTCCACCTGTTTGGCGAAGTTAAGTCCTTTCGCTCCATTTCTTTGTGAACAGATAGGACACAAGGAGAGAACAGACGAAACGAGATGAACAGATAAGATAAATGGAGGTGAACAAAATAATAGAAGGAAGAGGGAGAGGGGAGATGGATAAGAAGGAGGAGGAGGAGGAGAAGATAACAGGTGGAGAAAGAGCAGGAGAAGGTAGAAGAGGAAGAGGGGGGAGGAGGATGAGGAAGAGGAGAAGGGGGAGGAAGAATAGAACGGATGGAGAGAGAGGAAGGAAGGAAGGAAGGAAGGAGGACGAAGATAAGATAGATAAGGAATAATGACTGTGTACATAATGAGATACGATAACGACCAAGGCGAGGAAGAGAGATAAATAGCACAACAAATAGTGAAGATCTAGGAGACAAGGAGAGAACAGAGAAAGGGAGATGAATAGATAAGAAAGGGGGAAAAGGAGGAGGAGGAAGAATGGGAGGAGAAGGAGGAGGGGGAGGGAGATGAATAAGGAAGAGGAGAAGGGGGAGGAAGAATAGAACGGATAGAGGAAGGAAGGAGGAAGAGAAGATAGATAAGGAATAATGACTGTGTACATAATGAGATACGATAACGACCAAGGCGAGGAAGAGAGAGAGAGAGAGAGAGAGAGAGAGAGAGAGAGAGAGAGAGAGAGAGAGAGAGAGAGAGAGAGAGAGAGAGAGATAAGAGACAAGGAGAGACAGCACAGAAAACGAGATGATCCGATAAGAAAAGAGAAAATAATAAAATAAAAGAGAGAGCACAAAAGAGAGAAGAGATAGGAGAAAAGAAGAAACCAGAGAACAAGAGATGAACAAATAAGAAAAGGGATGAGAAGAAAGGAGACAAAAACAGATTAGAGAAGAGAAGATAAGGAACAAAAAAACGAGGAGGAATGAAAAGGAGAACAAACAAAAGAGGATAGGAGAGAAGAAGAGAAGAGAATAGGATAACTTAAATTAGAGGAGAGACAGCCCAATACTAGACAAAACAAGAGATGAAACACATACATTATAAAAGAGGGACAACAAGTAAAGAGAGAGAGAGAGGGGAGGGAGGGGGGGGGGCTTACTTCGCTCACTGGAGATGAAGCTTTCAAAAACATCCTCAAGTCACTAACCTGCAAAAGAAAGAATACATTAATACACTGTTATGAGAGAGAGAGAGAGAGAGAGAGAGAGAGAGAGAGAGAGAGAGGAGAGAGAGAGAGAGAGAGAGAGAGAGAGAGAGAACACAGCATCATTAGGCTACACCATATCTAAATACTTTGCAGACAACAAACAAACCAATCTAGCAGAGGTCAATAGTGCTTCATGCTACTAATGAGCTCATTATTTTAGAAGTTAACTGAATTGTTATTTACATTTATGTGTTTGTCTCGATCTCTATATTTATCTATCTAGTTGATTTTTTTCTTTACTATATATATATATATATATATATATATATATATATATATATATTATATATACACCTTATATATACAGTATATATATATATGTTTCTAGTCTCTCAGTGGGGATCGAACCATCGACCATCAGAACGATAGCCGACGCTTAATCAACAAGACTGCCGTGGTGTAATTGATTAAGCGTCGGCTATCGTTCTGATGGTCGATGGTTCGATCCCCACTGAGAGACTAGAAACATTTAGTGGCTCACGTGTATTTGTGATATATTCTCAATATATATATATATATATATATATATATATATATATATATATATATATATATATACTGTATATATACTGTATACTGTACCGGTATATATAATTTTACACAAATACACACAATCATTATACTATATATTATATACAATTCACTCTATTACGATGTACCAACTGAATGAAGGCACATAGTTATTGAGTACGTCCTAAACTATAGAGCAAGAGAGTACTGAGCCTGGAGGGTGCTTACATCCTTCATATGAGTGCTCCCATTCATACCACTATATTGGAAGATAGCGTCTATACTAGTTCCCCCCTCCCCCCCCCTCGATGTTCCCTCACTCTCACACACACTCTCTCTCTCTCTCTCTCTCTCTCTCTCTCTCTCTCTCTCTCTCTCTCTCTCTCTCTCTCTCACCCTTTGTGTTGGCAGCAGTGTGGTGGATGTTCTGTGCCCTTTAGGTTTGGTCTTGTTATCCTGTGTTCCTTCTCCAACACAGAAACACATATAGATACATTGATAGATAGATAGATATATAGATAGATAGGAAGAGAGATAGATACGGAGGAATTGTTTATTGATCAAACACTAACCCACCAGCACAAACACCCACACAAAACATACACACACACACACACACACAGTACAGTATATATATATATATATATATATATATATATATATATATATATATATATATATATATGGGAGGTGTTGTGGAGTGGTCATGCCACTGGATTAGTAATCCAATGAACCCGGGTTCAAATCCCGATATGTCAATGGGAAGATATTATTGGGATTGAATTTGTGCTGTACCTAGTATCAGTGTATTACCACAAAACCCACCGAAATGCCAAAAAAATACCCTCATTGTTCCCTGATTAAAATAACACTGTATGAATATTCCCATATTCAAAATATGTTACAGGGGACAATGCCTAGTGAGTTCACTGCTCAATAGGTGGCGTTCTGAGAGTGAGGGTCTGAGTCTGGAGGGTGAGACGGTGAAGCGCTTGAGCGAAGCAACCAGCCACTTCAGAGATGGAGCTGCTTCGAGCCATGATGGATGCTTCGCATGTCTCACTCCCCAGACTGGAACAAGACCTCACGGGCTTCACCGTGTTGAGCGGTGGAATGTACAGGCTCTCAGCCTATGCCCGAGAGGGAGTAGTTGGAATATAGAAAAAAAAAAAATATATATATATATATATATTATAATTATATATATATATATATATATATATATATATATATATATATATATATATATATATATATATATATATATATATATATTGTTACGACCGGGCACTCGGGTACACTAGGGCTCTTACACAGGACTCGAGTATGGCTCGCTGCCACAACGGAAACACACGATCCCAACCCCAGAGTACTGCCAGCCGAACAAAAAACGCCACTACCCTCCAGAGTTCTATCTGCTATAACGGGGTATACAAGAACTCGGTACTAGCGTTTCACACAACAGACTAATAACAAGACGGGAGTTATCTAGTCTGGTCAACAATCAAACAAAGAAGAAAGTACTACAACACTAAAGAATAGTGTTGGCCGAAGCCGAAGTAATCCACCCTTGAACTAAGAACTTAAGAAGTCCTCCACCCTCTACTTCGGATCGGCACTATTACGTTACGTTAAACAATAGTCCTCGAGCATCAAGCAAGGAATCTTCTGATAAGTTAGATGCTTCTCGAATACTCATAAGAAGTAAGTATTGGATTTTGAACAGCAATTTAATGAATAACTCACTGGTAATTAAAGGCTTTAAATTGACATAAGAAGAATTATAAGAATAAGCAATAGGATATGGCAAACATTAAGAAGAAGTACTCCGACAATGCACTGGCAATAGCCTACTAAGATTGTGCTCGTGGGCCACTAATCTCTGAAGTAGCTAAGCGTGCCACACATGAAATCAATAGTGCATAAACAATAATATACATAAGGAGAAGCTTCAATACTATGCTGTATCTGCTGGTCGAGCAAAGTCTAGCTGGGATATCTAAGGTTAGGAAACAATGGCTGAGCAAGCGGCTCGTAGCCTAGCGAGGTCCTTAAGACTGTGCGGCCAAATTACGTTAATTGACGGGATGCTCTCTTGAGAGATCCAGATCACTAGTATCTGGTTCTCTCCTGGCGATCCTCTCAAAGTCAAGCAAATGAGATAGCACAGTGTTGGGTGGCAGAGGCAAAAGCCCTCACTCGCAACACAGTGCTAAACTCCCACGGTACACAGTCAGAAAGACCACCTAGGCGTTCCACGTCTCCGTTGCAATTGTACTGGTTCAACCGCAACCTAGTACTCATAGGAAATCACAACTCAGAAACCCTATCCCAGTCTAGCATTGCCTAAACCAGCAGAAAACAGGAACATGAATAATCGCACACAGGGAAATGCATATACGAGTGCAACAAACATCAATCAATCCTATTCTAGTTAACCCTTCCAAAATAGGCTATCTAACAGGCACTTATCTCGTGAGAACTCAAGCGATAATACTTTGGCTGACTAAATCTGCACCAAAGGGGTCATTGGTTAAAAAGGGACGAGAAGAGAAGAAGATAGGCTGTTCAGAGAGTAGAGAAAGTTCACATCAGTCGGAAGAATATGGATAGTTGCAAGGGATATGAGAAGTCGCTCTGCCTGATGAGTTCTAAAGAATTGTGGCGAGGACCTCTCCTTTTTATACTCGGCCCTCTAGCGGCATATCGCAAACTACTTAAGGACCGCCCACTGGCAATCATGACGTCATATTCTCTCTCAATCTGGGATCGACAAAGGATTTCCCACGCGCTTGATGAGGAGGAGGGAGGAGGGAGGAGGGAGGAGGGAGTGAGGCCTACACACCTCGTGGCGCGCTCACTGGCCGTTGTTACATAACTCTCTCTCTCATCATTATTTATAAGTCCCACACACAATACTTATATCTAATGATATAAAATAGAACTCGTTGACTTAGAAGAAAACAAAATACATAATTATAATACTTATAGTACAACGGTTCACATAAACTGAGTTAGGAAACTCTACACAGACTACAGCCAAAGTTCCTGCCCTGACGATCCTAGCGAGAGTGGGGCCTGACTGAGCGTTCTGTACAGCATGCTCATACTCGGCATGCGTCACACCTCCCCCAAGATTTTACTTGCTCAACCCTGAGCTAAAATCTGACACACAGAACCTCATCAAACCCCTCACACCCAGCGACCGCATGGCACTAAAACAACGCTGAGTTTACCACTAAAACACATCTTATAAAAAAAAAATTCACATTTCATAACTCCTCCCAACAATAGTAAAAGACATAATATCATGCTCCCAGAGCGAGCTTACAGCAGCTCAGCCGTTTGATAGTTCGTGGACTACTCAAACTCTATAGGCTATGACAAACTTATACAATTATCTATAACAAAAGAAAGAGTTTTTTTATGATTTTTATATTTTAATATGTTTTTTCCGGCTGCACTATAAGGGCAGCCTATTTTTCTTCTATACCAAACGCTCAACTCCTGCTTTACGACCCAATACGCTGGGCTACAACCGCGAGCCAACAAGCACCAAGCGCAAAATACTACTCAAACTAAAGCAGGAGGCTACCCGTGTGTCAATCTACCCAGGATCATATACCCTTGAACGACCATCTGCAACCTCGTTGTCACAACCGGCAATATGGCGTATGTCCAGGTTATATACCAATAACCTTAGTGACCACCTGGTCAGCCTCATATTCCGATTGTGAAACTGGTCCAAGATCTTGAGAGGGTGATGATCTGGGTAAACTACAACGACCGGACCATAGGCTGGAACATAGACCTCGAAATGCCCCAGCGCATCATTGTCCTTTTCACTTTCATTCATCAGGTTCTGAAACGTTGCTGGTGCATTCTTAAGTCCGTCAGGCATAACATTGCACTGGTAGGTACTCCCGTCCACAACAAAACCACATACCGGTACCTCTTTAGCACGCTCGGACAAGGTTACAAGCAACGACCACTCACGACATTCCTTATCCCTCAGACCCTTCGTCCACACGTAATCCAGCTCTGCTTGCACCACAGGCTGTCGAGCAGGATTTATACGGTAGGGAATTAAACTGAGCCTTGCACTATCTCCAGCCTGCATGTCGGATTCTACCCCGTACATCAGGCCTGGAGAAGCAACAAACATGCGAAAGTACTGCCATAGCCTAGTAAACAACTGCCTTGCACTGTCTCCATGAACAACATGCCCAGTGCCCTCCCACAACCCAGCCGAGACCGCAGCTTCTAACCTGTAGTCTCCCTCCTTCTCCACCTTCGTCCCTAGAACAGCCAGGTCATGAGAGGGGCAATCAGTACCACCTGTGCAGTCACTCCCATAGTTCATTATTGCTAAGGCTTCCCCGCCGATACCGTACATGCGCACCCCCGCATTCCTTGTGACGACATCTGCCTGCGCAGCATCACCGCTTTCAGCGACATGGCCAGATACAGTCGGTCTATGGTAGGGCTGTTGCATTAGACTAGAGCAGCATTGGGAGGCTATGCGACGACCGGGCACTGCGATACCACAGCCGACCTTACCAATCTGCTCAATGTCCTCCTTTTGACCACCACCCTTGGCAGCCATGGGTCGACCCTGACCTGGCAACCATGCCAAAGCCTCGTCGCCCACCTTGAACCACCGAAACAACGAGGCTAACGGTCTTTTAACACTCACGTGACCTGCCCGCGGAACATCTCGCACCGTCCGAGTTGTGAGACTCAGGGGCTCGGCACGACCAGTGGGGTATGAACCGAGCTGGTGCTGGAGTGCTGCACACTGCTGCTCAGGCAGGTGCTCTAGCGCTTCCACAGCCACCAGACTCGTGTCCCACGCCCACTGCTTCGCCGAGACATGACAATCCCTACTCTCCTCCACCTGTGCCCTACTGCCCCCCTCTCCTTCTCCACCTTGGCCGCGGCAGACCAACGCAGGGACAGTAGGCTGCTCAGGTGGTTGCCTCACAAACTCCTCCAACAGGTTCACATGACATGCTTCCCCGTCCTCGTGTTTAATCTCGACAGCACCATTACCACACTTCCTGAACTTCCGGATCCTCCAACTGCAGTTTATAAATATCTGAGGGAGCCAACCTGTCTAGATGCTTCCGAAGCAACCCAAGTCCTTCCCCAATATCAAACTGAGCAACCCTTTTTTCTCTCCGTGTGTAACGTTGCTGCCTCGGAGTCTCTTCCGGCCCTACCTCCTCACTAGCTGTGACAGGTCCTGGGGCCTCTCCAGACTCTAACATAGGTGCCAATACTGAATCACCCAGGAGAGCCGCCGAGTCAAAACTCTTAAAACCAACTCCAGCTTTAGCCTCCTCCTGTTGATCGTTCCTCTGCTGGTCTGAAGACGGAGGACTAGGCTGTGACACTGTAGCTGCTCGAGCTCGGGTGACAGCACACGCCATGGGTTGTGTCTGGCACCGCTCGACCCACTCTTGCTCTTCCCCACTCACGTCGGCCGGCCTCTCGGCAACGACTAAGGGTAGAACCTCAGAGCGGGCATTGCAAAGTCGTTGCCGAGAAGAAGGTCGACGCCCTCCACTGGCAGTTTCTCCACA
This sequence comes from Lithodes maja, assembly GCA_037953745.1. NCBI lineage: Eukaryota > Metazoa > Arthropoda > Malacostraca > Decapoda > Lithodidae > Lithodes > Lithodes maja. Next base: position 7,789 of record JBAKBP010036919.1, on the reverse strand, counting down.
ATCCCGACATCCAATTCACGTGCCACACCATCCACCTCTAACTCCAACCGCACCAGCGGGTATGACCGAGTTGCATTAATACCCTGAACCACTACCACCCGAGCCGCATTTATAGGGTAGCCAGTCAAGTTATTCATCAGAGTCTGGGAAGCACCTGTATCACGCAAGACCTCTACTCCATGCTTGCGCCCCGCCCACATCACGCAACCCCGTCCTCTATGGTCGCAAAAAACATCCTGAGCAGGGTTCGAGCCTCCCAGGTGCTTCTGCATTGGCTGTGCCTCAGCCTCTGACGAACTGCCCCGGGCAAACTCAGAAAACTTCGAAGACACACCAATGTTGCAGGCCAAAGACACAGCTGCTGTAGGTGGTTTGCTAGGACAGACTCTTGCAAAGTGCCCCTTTTCATGACAATGATAACACTCCAACTCCCCTCTGGGCTTCCCTTGGTACTGGGAAGGGCCCGGCCCCTTCTTAAATGGGACGGTGCTAGTCTTGTGGTCAGTCTTGGTATCATAGCTCTTGTACTTGTTTGCATAAGGTATATCACTAACTCGGGGGGGTGGGGCATCACGCCCCTTGTTACCTGCCTCACTACGCTGGGCAGACCCGCACCCACGAATTAGTGATAGCCGGAGGTCAGCCATCTCAGCTGCCTCCTGTAGAGTTTTAGGGTTCTTTTCTTTAATAGTTAAAGTCATATCTGCACCAGTACACTTATAAAACTGCTCGAGCAGAAACAGCTCAGTCAACTGTTCGGCCGTCTCAGCTTTCTCAGAACGTGTCCAGTTTGTAAGTGCATCTTTTAAGTCCCGGGCATGTTCAAGAAAGGTCGCCTCCCTAGTCTTCGTAACACCCCGAAACTTCAATCGATATGTTTCTGGTTGCAACTCGTATGCCCGTAGGACAGCTCTCTTCAATTCTGGGTAGTCAATGCAAGACTCTAAAGGCAGTGCATCATAAGCCTTCAGACCCTTACCCGTAAGTCTTGAGGAGACCAGAGCTGCCCACTTCTCTTCAGGCCAATTATGCTCCCTACACTTTTTCTCAAAACGATTAAAAAATTCTGTGACTTCAGTTTCACTAAATGCCGGCACCAACTTGACTAAGTGGGACAAGGACTGTTCTCTTACTTGGCCCTCACGGCCCATCCGAATCCCTGTCGACTCTGCACGAGTCTTATCTAAATCTATTTGAGCACAATATTTCTCTGAGTCGTATCTAAGCTCAGCCTCGTGTCTCCTAATCTCAGCCTCAATCTCCTTCTCATGCCTCCTAGACTCAATCTTAGCCATCTCAAGTTTAAATATCATATCTGGAGACAGGCAGGAAGAGGGAGCTGCCACTACTGAAGGAGGGGGGGCAAGAACTGGGGAACCACCATACGCACCGCCCGAGGGCACTCCAATCTTCCAATTCTCATCCCTCTGTGGGAGGGTGCTAACCTCCGGTACTTGAGTGGACGGCACTGTGGGAGTCGAGTGAGAGGGGATCTGGGGAGGAACCCCCCCAAACGCCCTCTCCTCCGAAACCCCATGTCGCCCACGCAACACCCAGGAAATCAGCTCCCCCTTGGACATCCCTCCTACATTGGATAGACCCAAAACCTTGGCTATCAGGTGCAAGCCATAAACATTCACCCCAGTCAGCCTCTCCTCCGTCACATGGTACTGCTTACTCACAAAAAGTCTAGCATCCTCCTCACTAGTTACTAACGGCACCTCCTCAAATGGCATCTCTCGCTCCTCGTCAATACTAGGGCACGACATACTGAAGTTCACAAAAAATTCTCGAGACAAAAGTGTTAAACTCCCTTATGTAAGCACTAATTACTAAATTAACTGGAGTCTCTTAAATGCTCTCCTAATTGCCTTACAAAAAAAAATATTCTTCAATATGCACGCTAAAGTACAAACAAACAAATGTTGTACAACTCTGCAAAAATTTATACTGTTCACAAAATCCTAAGCAAGGTCGCCATTTGTTACGACCGGGCACTCGGGTACACTAGGGCTCTTACACAGGACTCGAGTATGGCTCGCTGCCACAACGGAAACACACGATCCCAACCCCAGAGTACTGCCAGCCGAACAAAAAACGCCACTACCCTCCAGAGTTCTATCTGCTATAACGGGGTATACAAGAACTCGGTACTAGCGTTTCACACAACAGACTAATAACAAGACGGGAGTTATCTAGTCTGGTCAACAATCAAACAAAGAAGAAAGTACTACAACACTAAAGAATAGTGTTGGCCGAAGCCGAAGTAATCCACCCTTGAACTAAGAACTTAAGAAGTCCTCCACCCTCTACTTCGGATCGGCACTATTACGTTACGTTAAACAATAGTCCTCGAGCATCAAGCAAGGAATCTTCTGATAAGTTAGATGCTTCTCGAATACTCATAAGAAGTAAGTATCGGATTTTGAACAGCAATTTAATGAATAACTCACTGGTAATTAAAGGCTTTAAATTGACATAAGAAGAATTATAAGAATAAGCAATAGGATATGGCAAACATTAAGAAGAAGTACTCCGACAATGCACTGGCAATAGCCTACTAAGATTGTGCTCGTGGGCCACTAATCTCTGAAGTAGCTAAGCGTGCCACACATGAAATCAATAGTGCATAAACAATAATATACATAAGGAGAAGCTTCAATACTATGCTGTATCTGCTGGTCGAGCAAAGTCTAGCTGGGATATCTAAGGTTAGGAAACAATGGCTGAGCAAGCGGCTCGTAGCCTAGCGAGGTCCTTAAGACTGTGCGGCCAAATTACGTTAATTGACGGGATGCTCTCTTGAGAGATCCAGATCACTAGTATCTGGTTCTCTCCTGGCGATCCTCTCAAAGTCAAGCAAATGAGATAGCACAGTGTTGGGTGGCAGAGGCAAAAGCCCTCACTCGCAACACAGTGCTAAACTCCCACAGTACACAGTCAGAAAGACCACCTAGGCGTTCCACGTCTCCGTTGCAATTGTACTGGTTCAACCGCAACCTAGTACTCATAGGAAATCACAACTCAGAAACCCTATCCCAGTCTAGCATTGCCTAAACCAGCAGAAAACAGGAACATGAATAATCGCACACAGGGAAATGCATATACGAGTGCAACAAACATCAATCAATCCTATTCTAGTTAACCCTTCCAAAAATAGGCTATCTAACAGGCACTTATCTCGTGAGAACTCAAGCGATAATACTTTGGCTGACTAAATCTGCACCAAAGGGGTCATTGGTTAAAAAGGGACGAGAAGAGAAGAAGATAGGCTGTTCAGAGAGTAGAGAAAGTTCACATCAGTCGGAAGAATATGGATAGTTGCAAGGGATATGAGAAGTCGCTCTGCCTGATGAGTTCTAAAGAATTGTGGCGAGGACCTCTCCTTTTTATACTCGGCCCTCTAGCGGCATATCGCAAACTACTTAAGGACCGCCCACTGGCAATCATGACGTCATATTCTCTCTCAATCTGGGATCGACAAAGGATTTCCCACGCGCTTGATGAGGGAGGAGGGAGGAGGGAGGAGGGAGTGAGGCCTACACACCTCGTGGCGCGCTCACTGGCCGTTGTTACATAACTCTCTCTCTCATCATTATTTATAAGTCCCACACACAATACTTATATCTAATGATATAAAATAGAACTCGTTGACTTAGAAGAAAACAAAATACATAATTATAATACTTATAGTACAACGGTTCACATAAACTGAGTTAGGAAACTCTACACAGACTACAGCCAAAGTTCCTGCCCTGACGATCCTAGCGAGAGTGGGGCCTGACTGAGCGTTCTGTACAGCATGCTCATACTCGGCATGCGTCACAATATATATATATATATATATATATATATATATATATATATATATATATATATATTATACCGGTATATATATTATTATTATATCTGCCTTTCTTTCCATATTCATTATTACCATTACGTCCACCCGTTCTCCTCCTCTTCTTAAAACCACCATACCGGACAAAGACCACCACACTCACTGCTTCACAACCCACTGACATCCTTCTTCTTTAGTCAGGGCTTGGTCTTCCTCACGGTTTTCCTCTTCCTCCTCTTCTTTTTCCTCACTGTTCACCTCCTCCTCTTCCTCTTCCTCACTGTTCTCCTCCTATTCCTCTTCCTCACTGTTCTCCTCCTCTTCCTCTTCCTCACTGTTCTCCTCCTCTTCCTCTTCCTCACTGTTCTCCTCCTATTCCTCTTCCTCACTGTTCTCCTCCTCTTCCTCTTCCTCACTGTTCTCCTCCTCTTCCTCTTCCTCACTGTTCTCCTCCTCTTCCTCTTCCTCACTGTTCTCCTCCTCTTCCTCTTCCTCACTGTTCTCCTCTTCTTCCTCTTCCTCACTGTTCTCCTCCTATTCCTCTTCCTCACTGTTCTCCTCCTATTCCTCTTCCTCACTGTTCTCCTCCTATTCCTCTTCCTCACTGTTCTCCTCCTATTCCTCTTCCTCACTGTTCTCCTCCTATTCCTCTTCCTCACTGTTCTCCTCCTCTTCCTCTTCCTCACTGTTCTCTTCTTCCTCTTCCTCACTGTTCTCCTCCTATTCCTCTTCCTCACTGTTCTCCTCCTATTCCTCTTCCTCACTGTTCTCCTCCTATTCCTCTTCCTCACTGTTCTCCTCCTATTCCTCTTCCTCACTGTTCTCCTCCTATTCCTCTTCCTCACTGTTCTCCTCCTATTCCTCTTCCTCACTGTTCTCCTCCTCTTCCTCTTCCTCACTGTTTTCCTCCTATTCCTCTTCCTCACTGTTCTCCTCCTATTCCTCTTCCTCACTGTTCTCCTCTTCCTCTTCCTCACTGTTCTCCTCCTATTCCTCTTCCTCACTGTTCTCCTCCTCTTCCTCTTCCTCACTGTTCTCCTCCTCTTTCTCTTCCTCACTGTTCTCCTCCTATTCCTCTTCCTCACTGTTCTCCTCCTATTCCTCTTCCTCACTGTTCTCCTCCTTTTGTCCTCCTCTTCTTCTTCCTCACTGTTCTCTTCCTCTTTCTCTATTTCCTACTCCAATACCTCCTCCTCTTCCTCCTCCTCTCTTCCTGATTCTCTAACTCTTGTTCTCCCTTTTTGTCGTTATCATCACCAAAGTCTTGATCATCACTATCAACACCATCGTCACTATTCTCTCTCTCTCTCTCTCTCTCTCTCTCTCTCTCTCTCTCTCTCTCTCTCTCTCTCTCTCTCCACTTAGTTCAACAAAGCAGCCCCAGTACCCAGTCCACCATTATAAATATCCCAGACGTAACACTGAGCAAAGAAAAAAAAGTACTGTAGGAAGCATCATTATCGCTGTCATCACATCAGTATCATCCACTCGATCATCACATTATCTCTATCATCACTACCTCTATTGTGAGAGAGAGAGAGAGAGAGAGAGAGAGAGAGAGAGAGTGTGTGTGAGAGTGAGAGTGTGAGAGTGAGAGTGAGAGAGTGAGAGTGAGAGTGAGTGAGTGTATCATTGAAGGTTCAGATGGAATATAAAACCCCATGATGAAAGCGGCGCAAATATATGAAAACCACAAAAAAAAATAATAAAAATCAATTTACGAAATGCCGTAAAAAGACGATGATGACGTAAAATGCGAGTTGGAACCAGGAGGGGATTTAAAAATATATACAAATATTTGTTTATGATAATCTTTGTGGTGAAAACTGCAGGCCGATCCCCGCTTAACTAAATCGTGGTTATATAATTATGTTCAAGGCTGCCAGAGAGATACATAGAGAGTTATTGAGGATATTATGTTCAAGGCTGCCAGAGAGATACATAGAGAGTTATTGAGGATATTATGTTCAAGGCTGCCAGAGAGATACATAGAGAGTTATTGAGGATATTATGTTCAAGGCTGCCAGAGAGATACATAGAGAGTTATTGAGGATATTATGTTCAAGGCTGCCAGAGAGATACATAGAGAGTTATTGAGAATATTATGTTCAAGGCTGCCAGAGAGATACATAGAGTTATTGAGGATATTATGTTCAAGGCTGCCAGAGAGATACATAGAGAGTTATTGAGGATATTATGTTCAAGGCTGCCAGAGAGATACATAGAGAGTTATTGAGAATATTATGTTCAAGGCTGCCAGAGAGATACATAGAGAGTTATTGAGGATATTATGTTCAAGGCTGCCAGAGAGATACATAGAGAGTTATTGAGGATATTATGTTCAAGGCTGCCAGAGAGATACATAGAGAGTTATTGAGGATATTATTTAAGGGGAGATTTTCACTCTGAGGGGTGTTTTTCTGAATCTCCTTCTCCCTCATGCTTATCCCATTAGTGTTGAGATTTTAAGACGTTCGATCCCCTTTAATTTGGCGATTTTATGACCTTTCGCCCCATTTGTTGTCAATGTTAAGACCTTTCGTGCCATTTAGGTGTCTTTTTTCCTGGCGAGCGATAGCGAGCCTGCAATTTAGCAGGAACCGTTCACATTTATCTCAAAGGAGGGTCTTGGGAGTCATTTTTAAATGATTGATGGAGGTGTAAGCAGCAAACTAAAAACCTCCCTTTGACGATATTTGACGCATTTCGGCAGTTTATTCTGGCTGTCATTACACGATTTTATACAGCTTAGGAAGGATCTGTGGGAATGATAAGGGTATGGACTATCTCAATTAACCCTCTAACAATCATTTAGCCTTCCTAATCTGAATAAAATCGTCTAGTGATAGCCAGAAAATATAAAACAAATGCGTCATCGGATCTTCTAAAGGTTAATTATTCCTGCCAGGCTTCAAAGCTTGACCATTTACATGTATTAGCCTTCAGCATATTTGAGTGACTACCTTGGGTTACATTACGATGTATCGTCAGAGTAAACAAAGCATAAGAATAAACATAAACACCGTGTGAGGAGGAACACTTTATTGACAACGTTTTTGATAAGTTGATTTGACTTTATATTGTCTTTGTCCCAGTTTTGGTTTGTTTAGTTCGCAAGTTTTACATTTTAATTAATATGATCAATTAAGAGTTTTATAGAAAATTATTCTAGTCAATCACACTCATTATCCTTCCACTCATAAAATCATGCAGTGTATACAAACTCCTGTGCTCAACTGTACCTCATTAGTTGGAGAAACAAAAACGGAGGTAGTTAGAATAAATCTAATGTCGGCTTCATATGATGAAAGGGTTAGCAGAAGCCTGACAGATGACAAGGTAATCTTGTAACAGCCTCTCTCTCTCTCTCTCTCACACACACACATACACACACACACTCACTTACACTAACTCTCACTCTCTCTCTCTTTCCACAACTACTACTTCCGATCATCTTATAATCAAGTCAGGAGTTTTCAATGTCTGCACGTTTCGGCTCACATAGGCCTACTCTCACATAAGGACAAACTATCCATAAGCAAATCAACCCCCAACCAACGACCCGGACTAAAAGTGCTGGCTAAAGAGGTGGGTTATGCCGGGTTCGAACCATTTTTACATTTCGGCGCGCTGGTTGGGGCCGAATTCCACCGGGGGCCGTAATCGTATGTAAACAAACACCACCTGTGTAGGGTAAACTTGACAGCACGCGCCCCCCTCTCCATACACATACACACATCACAGGCGCTAGACAAAGAGAGAAATAAACACACACACACATGTACACGCTTGCGTAAACATGATGCGCACATACCTTCACACAAGCACACACACATGAGCACAAACACGCACAGACACAAATGAAACGCACACACACGCAGAGCGGCGGTCAGGAATAACGTCGCAATATATGGAGGAACAAGTATGATACACAAACGGAAGTACCTG
>JBAKBP010036918.1:0-17887 GCA_037953745.1 Lithodes maja | reverse complement strand
GTTACTCCCAAGTTATGTTCTCTTCCACCTACTACAGAGGCCTTCATTGAGAATGTCAAGCGGGCTCATCTGCAAACATGCATATGGAAGAATGCCCTGCAACTAGATCCACCAGATTTTGAACCCACAAGTTATGGATGGATCAAAGAAAGCAGAACAAAGTCACTGCTGCCTACAACAGTCCTTACCAATGTTCAGCTAGCACCGAATCATATACTAAAGTTGATAAGATGCACATGTTCAAGTAAACAGCCATGTAAGTCCTCAAGATGCGCATGTAACAAGTCGAGGCTACCATGCACAATGTTTTGTGCTTGTCAATTCTCCATTGAATGTTGCAATGATCAAACACGAACAGCAGTTGATGAGGATGATGAGGATAATTACTAATTACCTCAAGAATTATGCATTTATGCCATATAATAAGAAATTGAGGAATCAAAACGATCTGACTAAACAAACCAATCTTTATTACTTTCATGTTGAACAAGTAATATTCTTATATACTAGTATAAGTATAAAAAAGAAAAGAAAAAAGGCAGCCATTTTGAAAATGGTGGTAATTTTGGATATGAAAATACCAGAAATGAATTTTCTGGGTCAAAATACCTTGGAATCCATGTATTGGTTGACCGGTTATGTCAATTTGTAAGGGAATTATGGTATATTATGTATTTTGATATTTCCTTGCGGCCATTTTGTTTTATGCTAATTATCTCAAATTGCCCAAGGCTGACAGCGAGCCAACATATATATTTTTCAAACCGCATATGTTGGCAAACAAAATCCACTGAAAAAAAAACTTAAGACCCTAAAACAAGGTTGAGCCTGGTGGCTGCCGGACTAATTAGCTTTGAGAGTTTAAGACGTTCGTTCCATTAGTTTGGCGATTTTAAGATCTTTCGCCCCATTTATGTGTCAATATATAGACCGTTCGTGCCATTTAGGTGTCGATTTTGTCCTGGAGAGCGATAGCGAGCCTGTAATTCTAGGAGGAATCGGCCTTCGGCCGGGACATTTTTCTACCGAAAAATGTAGAAATTTATCTTCAAGGGAGCGTCTAGGAAGTGTTTATTAAAGCTTGATGGAAGTCTAGCAAGGTTACTATTATATATGTATAAATAAAACCTTCAAAAATAAATAATATATGAATACAAAATATGCCAAAAAAAACCACCACCACGCCCTTTAATGGTACCAGCTAAATGGTTCGTCAAATTCCTGGATGGTACTTTGTGTGGCATGCTGGGAGAAGGGCATTAAGGGGGTAATGCTTGGATTTTGGTCTGTATATTTATTTATTAGTGTATTTTTGAGTTTCCTCGTTAGACCTCCATCAAACTTAGAAAAACACCCCCTAGACCCCCTTTCAAACTTAATGTGTACATTTTTCGGTAGAAAAATGTCCTGGCCAAAGGCTGGTTCCTTCTAAAATTAGAGGTTCGCCATCGCTCACCATGAACAAATCGACACCTAAAGAGCACAAAAGGTCTTAATATTGACATAAAAATTAGGCAAATGGTCTCAAAATCGCCAAACTAAAGGAACGAACATCTTAATACCTCAAAACTAATATGATAAACATGAGGGAGAAGGGGGTCCAGAAAAAGCGAGTACCACCCCCTTAAAGGGATGTTTTTTTGTTTTGTTTTTTGTCTTTTACCTCCTCCCACTTGTTTAGCTCCATTAGTTTTGAGATTTTAAGATGTTCATCCCAGTAGTTTGGCGAATTTAAGAAATTTATTTGCCAACATTAAGACGTTTCGTGCCTTTTATGTGTCGATTTTTTCCTGGCGAGCGATAGCGAGCATGTAATTGATGAGGAACCTGCCTTTGGCCAAAACAAATTTCTACAGAAAAATTTACAATTTTATCCCTGTTGTTTATCTGTTGTTTTATTTAAGCTTGATATAGGTTTAGGGAACAAATTAACCCCCTTACCCACCATATTCAACATCTGACTGACATTACTACAGCACAGAGCGAGCCAAACGTGATGACAACTGAGACTAGACTTAATAGTGCTACCGTTCGTATATATTATTAAGGGTAAAATGGTATACCAAATAACCAAGAGCAAATCACTTTCAATATACCAAACTCCATTAGTCTTAAATTTTTTTTTTTTTTCAATACCTTGAATATTTTAGAATAATTACCTTGACCTTAACTCTCTACCCAGGATTGCTAGACTTACTGATACAAGGGGCTATGATCATACTGTAAGTATAGTATGTTTAAAGGTCGCAGTGGCTTACTTTAGTCATTCCAACTTTGGTTATTTCAAGAAAGGTCACAGAATAAATGATACATTAGTTAGCCTAAATAAGATTCCTTTGCCCTTCAATAAAGTAACGTTATTTTATTGATACTCTGACTAACATCGATCCTTAATGTGTGGAGCTTATGCATTATTAGTTGGCTACACATTTCGACCCCAATTACTCTAAACTCACATTGTACTATAATTTTGTTTCTTCTCAGCTGACGATATATATTGAATCCCTTGGCAGCTAATTTATCGATACTTAAGGGGATATGGTCGGTTTTTATGGACACCCTTCTCCTCATGCTTAGCCCCATTAGTTTGGCTATTGTAAGACCTTTCACCCATTTTCTCTGTCAATATTAAGACTTTACGTGTCATAGGAGTGTAAGTCCACCATCCATTCCAGGATGAGGATACTCCTGTGAAGTCACTATGACGTTACATGTCCGGTGTAGACGATCCACAAAATCATTTCATCATAAGCCTGAGTTAGTCCACTGCAGGACAAAGGCCTCTCCCAAACGTTTCCACTCCAACCGGTCAGATGTTAGTCAGTTCCATCGTACCCCAGCAAACTTTCGGATCTCATCCCTCCATCTAGTTCTCTGTCTACCCCTTCCTCTAGCTCCATCCCTAGGTTCCCATTCCGTTGCTCTAATTGTCCATATGTTATCATCTCTTCTAAATATATGACCTGCCCAGGACCATTTCCTCTTTTTTATGGTACTGAGAATATCTTCTACTTTTGTTTGTTCTCTTATCCAAGAGGCTCTCTTCTTATCTCTCCAAGTTATACCTAACATTATCCTCTCCCTTCCTCTTTGGGCACTCCTTAGTTTACGTTCTAGACACTTTGTTATACTCCAAGTTTCTGATCCATAAATTACTACAGGGAGGACACAATGGTTGCATACTTTCCTTGTTATTGAAAGGGGTAGCTTACTTTTCATAATGGAGCTGTTTACCAAATGCACTCCATCCCATGCCTATCCTTCGCTTGATTTATCTAGAGTGATCTGGGTTTGCCTTTATAACCTGGCCTAGGTATATGTATTCTTCGACTGCTTCTATCACTTCATCTTCTATCTTTATTTGTTGTGGTTGCACAAGATGATTAAGCATAACCGTGTTTTTCTTTCGATTCATTTTCAGTCCCACCTTAAGGCTTTCTCTGTTCAAATCTTCCATCATTTGTTGTAACTCTTCCCCCGAGTCGCTGAGTTGTCATCAGCGAATCTGAGGTTGCTTAGGTAGTCTCCGTTAACATGTAGTCCCTTATTGTATTTTGTATATTCGATATTGCATTTTGCAAAACAATTAGGTGCAGGTTGGCGATTATTATTCCATGTTTATCTCAACCCATGCACCACCACCTTTAAGGTTTTATTTGTTTTCTTATCGGGCCCGCCTTCTCCCTCTTGTTTTTTTTTTTTTTTTTTTTTTTTTTTTTTTCTATGTGATTGAGGGAGGCAAAAGGCATAACTGCCTATAGCGAGTGCCTCCCCCATAGTTGAAAGAGTGACAGGGCCAAAATCAAGGGACGTTTGAGCCAAAATGCCTGGACACACGGAGTTTGAAGCAATTTAAGTCATAGGAAGAGGGAAAGACTGATTCTGGGAGAGAGTTCCAGAGCTCAGATGTTGAGTAGAAGAAAGTTTGAGAGTAACGTTTCACTCTTGGGTTGGAGAGTTGCACAGAGTAGGGGTGGGATTGAGTTGCAAGACGGGTACCACGTGCCCTACGTAAAGGAGGTGGTATGCACTGGGATAGCTCTGAGGAACACTGATTATTATAGTAGCGATAGAATAGCGAGAGAGATGCAACATTGCGGCGGAGAGAGAGAGATTGCAGAGAGTTGGTGAGTGGACGGGAGTTAATGATACGAAAGGCCTTCCTTTCAACTTTGTCTAGGAGAGCGGTGTGAGAGGAACCTCCCCACACATGTGAACAATACTCAATACAAGGGCGCACTATGCCCCTGTACAGAGCAAGAAGCTGTGCAGGGGAAAAGAACCCCCTAAGGCGATTGAGCACACCCAGCTTCTGGGAGGCTGCCTTAGCAAGACTGGTAATATGGTCCTTCCAAATGAGAGCAGAAGAAAAAGAGACACCAAGAATATTGAGAGAAGATGAAGGGTTGATTTTTGTATTGTTGAAGAATAAGGGATAGTCCGCTGGGAGATCCTGACGGGTAGATAGATGGAGAAATTGGGTTTTGGAAGCATTAAAGTTAACAAGGTTTTCTCTGCCCCAATTGGAAATAGTATTTAGATCAGAATTTAAGAGTTCTATGGCTTCATTACGTTTGTCGTTGAGGGATTGCTGGCTGGGGCGTTCTGAAAAACTAATGGAGTAGTGTAAGGTTGAGTCGTCTGCGTATGAATGGATGGGAATTAAGGTACAGTTAAGGAGATCATTTATAAAAATTAGAAAGAGAATAGGAGATAGGACAGAGCCCTGAGGAACACCGGAGTTTATAGGGTGAGGAAGTGAACAATGGCCGTCCACAACCGCAGCTATGGAACGGCCGGAAAGGAAATTAGAGACAAAGGCACAGATGGAGGGATAGAAACCGAAGGAGGGTAGTTTAGAAATTAAAGATTTATGCCAGACTCTATCGAAGGCTTTCGATATGTCTAGTGCAATAGAAAAAGTCTCACCGAAGTCCCGAAAGGAGGATGACCAAGAGTTAGTAAGATATGAAAGAAGATCACCAGTAGAGCGACCCTTAAGGAAGCCATACTGGCGATCTGAGAGCAGATTATGAGAAGAGAAATGCTTAAGAAATTTGGAAGCAAGAATAGTTTCAAAAACTTTAGAAAGACAAGAGATAAGAGCAATTGGACGATAGTTGGAGGGTTGAGAGCGGTCACCCTTCTTTGGGACAGGTTGAATGTGAGCAAACTTCCAGCATGAAGGGAAGACGTTAGAGGATAGACAGAGACGAAAGAGTTTGCCTAGGCAGGGAGTCAGCACGGAAGCACAGTTTTTGAGAACAACAGGAGGAACACCGTCCGGACCGTACGCCTTATTAGTGTTAAGCCCAGAGAGGGTAGAAAGTACATCTTTAGAAGAGATTAGGATATTAGGCATAAGTAAGAGAGAGGAGGGCGGAGAGGGAGGAATAGCACCGGAATCATCCAAGGTGGAGTTTCTAGCAAAAGTTTGAGCGAAGAGTTTAGCTTTGTCAGAGGAAGAAGTGATGGTTGTGCCATCAGAGTGGGAAAGGGGAGGGAAAGACGAGGAAGAGAAATTGTTGGAGAGGTTTTTGGCTAGATGCCAGAAAGCTTGGGAAGAGCTAGAGTTGGATAGTTCAGTGCATTTATTATTGATGAAAGAGTGTTTGGCAAGTCGAAGAACAGATTTGGCTTGATTCCGGGCAGAAACATATGAAGAATGAGAGTCTTGAGTTTTAAGGCGTCGGTACCGTTTGAATGCTTCCTCCTTATTGCGGACAGCAGTAGAACAGGCGTGAGTAAACCAAGATTTTTTAGCATTAGTCTGAGAGAAAGAGAATGGAATGTATGCTTCCATGCCCGATAGGATTACCTCGGTAATGCGTTCAGCACTCTCCGAGGGTCCCCGGCCATGGAAGCAGAAATCAGTCCATGGGAAATCAAAGAAGTACTGCCGAAGAGCCTCCCAGTCGGCAGCGCCAAAGTGCCACAAGCGCCGCCGGCTAGGAGGATCGGGTGGCTGTACTGGAGAGATAGGACAGGTGACAGAGATAAGTTTATGGTCGGAGGAGCCCAAAGGAGAGAAAAGATCGACAGTATAAGAAGAAGGGTTAGAAGTTAGAAACAGGTCAAGAATGTTGGGCCGATCTCCGATGCGATCCGGGATACGGGTGGGTTGCTGAACTAACTGCTCTAGGTCATTTAGGATAGAAAAGACGTAGGCTTGTTCACCAGGTGGATCAGTAGTGAGAGAGGAGAGCCATTGGCGGTGGTGAACGTTGAAATCTCCTAAGATGGAGATTTCTGAGAAAGGAGAAATGGATAGAATGTGTTCCACTGTAGAGTTTAGATAGTCAAAGAATTTAGGAAAGTTGGTAGAGTTAGGGGAAAGATAGACAGCACAGAAATATTTAGTAAGAGAATGACAGGAAAGTTTGAGCCATAAAGTTGAGAATTCAGAGGAGTCGAAATCGGGAACACGAGAGCAAGTGAGTTTGTTGTGCACATATGCACAACATCCGCCATTGGCTTTGAAACTAGGATAGAGAAAGTAGGAGGATACAGAGAAGGGGTTGCTGGATGTTGCTACAGACACCTGGGTTTCGGTGAGGAAGAGAAGATCAGGTTTGTAGGAGGAGAGATGGTGCTCAACAGAGTGAAAGTTAGAGGAAAGTCCGCGAATGTTGCAGAAATTAATAGAAAGAGTAACAGGCCGAGGTCCAGGTAATTGTGTGGGGTCGTCAGGGGATGGTCGGTCGGGTGAGGGGGCATTTATGGTCCCCCCCCCTGGGGACTCCGAGGCCGGGCCAAAATTCATCATTTTTGTGTTTTATTTTTTTAATTTTGGTGTGGAGGAATGAAGTGTGGTGTGCATGTTTAGTGTAGTGAAGTGGATAGGAGGAGGAGGTGTTTGTGAGAGCTAGCTGGATTGCTCTCAGTGTAAATGAGGCACAAAGAAAATCAGTAAGAGAGGCCAAGCAAATGAAACAGGAGTTCCAGCGACTCTTTATCACATGCCTATAACCTCACCTGGGTCTAGCCCTGATCGATTGGTGCCTACAATCTCCCCACATTTCGATCTACAATCTCGATCTACAATCTCCCCATTAGTTTCGAGATTTTAAGACGTTTGTCCTATTCGTTTGGTGATTTTAAGACCTTTCGCCCCATTTATGTCAATTTTTGTAGAACTTTCGTCACATTTAGATGTCGACATTTTCGTGGCGAGCGATAGCGAGCCTGTAATTTAGGAGGAATCGTCCTTCGGCCTGGACGAAAAATATACAGATTCATCTTGGGAGTATTTTATTTAACCTTGATGGAGGTTTAGGGATCAAACTAAAAACCTTCAGAGATGTATTTCCATAATTGAAAAATAAGTGAGGTCCACCCATTTTTGCGGGTGACTACTGTACTTTGGGGTTCAAGCGGATTATCAAGATCGTCCACTAGTTGATCGTAAAGGTATCTGCGAATATTTCAAGTATTTCTGTCCGCGAGTGTACTGTGGTTTAGGATTTATTAAGGGAGTGCGGGTGGCTTGAAGTTTGGGTCTTGTGTAGAGTTTCGGTGATGAAGAATTGATGAGAGAGAGAGATAGAGAGATTTGTTTGGAGGTTACCTATGTATTTATCTTGAGAGAGAGAGATAGAAAGAGGCAGGCAGGCAGGCAGGCAGGCAGGCCAATATATAGATAGCTAGAGTCTCCCCCCTCCTAACCAGAGCTATTTACAGAAATGAGTTGCAGCCCCTGTACCAAGCAGTCTCGTTTGTGTCAGAGCATCACTACCACCACATTACTACCTACCAGAGAGAGAGAGAGAGAGAGAGAGAGATAAAAGAGGGGAGGGGTAGAGAAGAGGAGGAGAGACAAGGGGTGGGAAGAGAGAGAAAGAGGGGGGGGGGGGAGGGAGGGAGAAAAAGGAGAGAGGGCGAGAGGGGGGGTACTCAAAGGTTCATTGCTTCTCTACTTATATACCTTGTAGGGTTTTGTGTTCGATCCCTGCCTCATTCACTCACTCACTGTTCTCTCTCTCTCTCTCTCTTTTTAAGGTTCATTGCTACTTTACTAATTATTTTGTGTAGGGTTTTGTGTTCGATCCCTTCCTCACTCACTCACTCATTGTTCTCTCTCTCTCTCTCTGTTCTCATCCACTCATTCCCACACATTCCCTTCTTCATTCTGAATGTAGTTAGTTGGTTAAATAGGACTTCAGAGGCTATCAACCCTTCAGGATTATATAGGTAAACAGTCTGGAATAGATAAGAGAGTCAGAGCGAAAGAGGGCGTGGCTTTTATTGTGAAGGAGCTGAGAGAGTATATAACAGAGTGGAGAGAGGTGTCATCAAGGCTAATGTGGGTGTGAATGTGGTTTAAGAGTGAAAGTGTGGATGGTGTAAACGAGAGTGGAAAAAGAATGATTGATACATGTGTAGAGTGCAGAATGAATGTAGGAAATACGTTCTTCAAAAAGAGACGTATACACAAGTATACATGGCATAAACTTATGAGGGGATATATTAATAGAGAGGGTGTTAATGGAGTATGTGTTGGTGACAAGGGAAAGAATGTGTAGACTGAGAGTGAAGATGTTACAGGAGAATGTAAGACAAATGAGAAGTATGAGAGGTAATAAAAGTTAGTTAGAGAAAAATACAAAGGAGAGGGAGTACCAGGAGAGGCTAAATACGAAATGGATGGAAGTGAGAGAGAGATCCTTCCTAAACCGAATAAAATCTTCTTATAATTGCCAGAATAAAATTAAAAAGGCGTCGCCGGTACAGAAGGGGATAAATGAAGGAACATTGACTCGGGCATGAGTTTAAAAGGAATATTTCATCCTTGTGTCAGAATTGTTCAATAAATGTTATACCACTTCTGGCGATTGTACTCCATAAGGCGGTCTCTTGATATTTTGCGAACAGATATATAGGCAGAAAGACAGACGCACATTCATAGGCAGACAGACAAAGCAAACTTAAGCTAGGCAGACATGCATACAGACACGCAGACACACGAACAAACACGGTTAGACAGACGGACGAAACGTACAAGACATTGTACATAAATGCAAGAAATCGGACTAGTTTATTAAATGTGAAAAGCAAGACAATATATCAATTGTACAGTCGGCCAAATAAGTGATGTCTCGTCACCAAATATATTTTGATTAATAATTGGTATCAGCAATATAAAACACTTTATATATTCGTTTCGAGTGAGATATACAAACTTGCTCCGACACTTACCCACCCTATGCAACATCTGACAGACATTAATACAGCATAGAGCGAGCCAAACGTACGGACAGCTGAGACATGACTTAATTATTAGCACTACCATACACTTAGTCAAAGAAGTTTCTGCACCCCTACGCTGTGTACAGCTCGACAGCTGACAGCTCTGCCTGCAACTATATCCATGTGCCAGAGAGGATCCTCTCTGACACATAGATATAGTTGCCAACCCTACCGAGCTGTACACACCAGATGATCAGCATAGGGGTGCAGATACTTCTTTGACCAAGTGTACTTCTATACAGTGACACACGTATGTGCAGAGTAAATGTAATTATTCTCTCTTGCGACCCCTGGCAACTGAGAGATCAATATTTTTGCCGATAGTCGCTGGTAAGTTTGATAGGCTTTAGAGATATATTTTCTATAAACACGCATCCAAACAGATAAAGCAGAAGCCTATTCCACTTCTCTAGAAGTCGTAGTAATATACAACAAAGCTACATATGCTTAGTGGAAAGACGAATAAAAGAGGTGAAGGAGAATGGGATACTATCATGCTAGCAGGTTGTATCCTGCTCTCGTAAGTGAGAAATTTCCCTCAGTATCCTAAAACAAACCAGCCCCCAAATATTTCCACTCAAAAGCTCTCATAATTTATCAAAAACCTATTGGATATTATATGTGAATACTAAAATATGCTAATTACATGCGATAACCGATAAACAATAAAGCCACGATGCAACCCGGAATCATAGAAAACGTAGGGGTGTGTTTTGACAGTGGCGACGTGTGTGTGCAGCCGATGTGTTTACAATCCGTATTTCCCACATTATTATCTCCTCGGGATATTTCTGCTCGCCAAGTGTACTCCGCTGTGTGTCAACGCGCCCAGGATGCCCCAGACGTCCTTAGCGATCGTGAACACCTCGTATTTCAGATGAATTAGGGGAGGGAGAGGTGGTGGGAGAGGCCAGCAGGTGTAGGCCAAGGAAAAGGAGGTACGGTTGATCATATTTCTACCGTTGTTATGCTATTTACTCAACCATACCTTGGTTATTATTAGGTCTATTATCCCTGTGTCTATTTGTATGACTATTTTGTGGGTAAATATTTACTTTTACACCGGGGACGATTTTTACAAGTATTTTTTAGTTTTTGTCCTTGTTTTGGGGTTTTTTAGTTGTGTTTTTTTATGAACCCCATCGGAAAATGCAAAACAAGTCTTATCCATCAATGTTAAGACACGGCCCCCGATAGTGGGAAGGGCTATGAAGATAAGGGAAATTGCGGGGTAAGAGGCGTAAATAAAGAGGTAATATTGTAAGAATCCATGAAATCCGAGCCAAGTTTTGTCATTAACCTAACCAAATAACCTAACCTAACCTAACCTAGTATTATGGGTGGGGGCTGCTGCCCCCACACCCCCGCTAAATCCATGAAATCCGAGCCAAGTTTTGTCATTAACCTAACCAATGAATGAAGGTGGTGGAGCGAGAGGGGTGGCCGTCCGCACCAACGCAACAGAAAATGGAGATCGGGTGAGCCGTGCGAGATTTAGGGATTTTTTTTAGACATTTAGGGATTTTTTTTATAATGAATTACCGACGGGGTGGACATTATATGGCAATGAAGTACATGACCTAACTAACATATTTGTCTAAATAATATATCGATGGTTTCGACCCGGTGTATAAATAAATAAATTCCATTTTGGGTATTAGAGGTGGTTATTTATGATGTTTTGGTTAGTGAAAAGACGTTTAGTGTAATTTATAAGATTGCCTGGAGAAGATGCAGGCTTGCCAACATGAACGCTGGGTATGGCTGCTGCCATTCTTTACTGTATTATTTCATGTACCTATATTCTAATCATGTAATGTTTAAAATATCTATGCAGCTTCTTTCTTTAGTAGTGGGACAGGTGAGATATTATTAGGCGTAAGGCTGATCTTGCTTGCTTTTTTTTTTTTTTTCCAACCAACTTTACTTCTAAACTCAATTAATTAAATCAACAAATCCATGTGGCACTCCAAGGACTCGAACCTACGATACTCCCACCGAAATTCCGCGCATTTATACATTACGCTATCAAGACAGAAATTGATAGGGCAGGCATACCAACCTCTGGAACGCGTGATAGGGCAGGCATACCAACCTCTGGAACGCGTGATAGGGCAGGCATACCAACCTCTGGAACGCGTGATAGGGCAGGCATACCAACCTCTGGAACGCGTGATAGGGCAGGCATACCAACCTCTGGAAGGCGTGGTAGGGCAGGGATACCAACCTCTGGAACGCGTGATAGGGCAGGCATACCAACCTCTGGAACGCGTGATAGGGCAGGCATACCAACCTCTGGAACGCGGGGTAGGGCAGGCATACCAACCTCTGGAAGGCGTGGTAGGGCAGGCATACCAACCTCTGGAACGCGTGGTAGGGCAGGCATACCAACCTCTGGAAGGCGTGGTAGGGCAGGCATACCATCCTCTGGAAGGCATGGTAGGGCAGGCATACCAACCTCTGGAACGCGTGGTAGGGCAGGCATACCAACCTCCGGATGCGTGGTAGGACTCTCGTTATCGTATTATGTAAGGTTATTGTTCAGCCTATTTCTCTTTATTATTCTGCTGCAGGTATACAAACTATACAATACTTTAAGTGTGATTATGTATGCTCATTTTGGCGTCGATGATTTTTTTTTGAGAGAAGTTAATGGTGGAAGATGAACTCACAGGCTTGCCAACTCCTTGGATATGTGGTAGGGATCGCGTCATTCTTTGTATTATTTCCTCATATCTGTCAAACCGGAGTAATTTTGTATGAAGACTTGAATGAATATGAGAAAGAATACAAGAACATGATCGTGAAATAGCGTGTTTTAGTGCATTATATCACTTGCAAAGACATAATTTGAACTATATACCATAATTTTATCTTTACCTGCACAATAATAAAGACTAAAAAGAATGAAATCGACTTTCGTTTTGACACCCTGTGCAGCAGCGGAGGCTCATATTCTCGGCTTATTATGGTGTGAGCTGATATATAAACTATTAACCCTTACAGTATCGGCGACGTCTTTTTTGTTTTATTTCAGCTGCATTTATACTTTTATGAAGCTTAGGAAGGATTTATGGTAGCTAAAGTTTGAGATAGTCTGTAATCTTTTAACGGGTAGACATCCTTCCTAAGCTTAATAAAATCATCTACTAGTTGCCAGAATATAGTGATAAGGATGTCACCGATACTGAGTGGGTTAAAGATAACCTATGTTTGCTTAGGTTGTGAATATATTAATTGGTAATATCCATTGGTAATGATACGAAATAGAAATGATAGGAGGGTGGTATTAAGTTGGCAACTTGCCAACTTATATAGGCTACAGGCTTGCCATTTTCATCTAGGATATACAGTAAGTACGGTGCACTCAGTCATAAAAGAAGGGTACCCCCCTGAGCGAGAGATGTAATGTATATCGCTATTTAGTTCTGAACCATCAACGTCACGAAAAGGAGTGGCGACTGCGGATTGTGGAAGGGAGTAAAGCAGGGATCCCACTGTGCGACTCGGCGACTTGGAATGCGATGAGACAGCTTGCGACAGGGTTTTTTTCTCTATGTCCAGTATTCGCCTTAATCGACCATAAAGTTTCAATCAATCTCAGTATTCTCACAATAGTCTCACAAACCCCCCCACGAGACCTCCAGAAGTCGCTAGGGTCGTCGTTAGATTTTGAAAAGTTTAAAATCCGGCTGCGAATGGACGACTGCTGCGAGAAATGCGACATAATCGGGCATTGTCTCACTTCTTTCTCACCTTAACTCAGTAGAATCTCAGTACTCGCACCAAGGTCTCATTTGTCGCAACTCGTGGAAAAGGTGTGCGAAATGGTCGACCTTCAAACGATAATTGCGAAAATAGTGCGACAATTGTGCAACATAATTGCGACAATATCGATTAATTACGATGTCATTGCGTCCGTCATTGAGATTTCAGCGATCCGTCATTATTGGCAACGCAGTTTTTGGTATGACCGAGCGATTAAAGTGCGACGGTAGCGCAATAAACGCGATAGTCTACCCGATAACTTCTATCGCGACGAGATTGTCACTAGACAAGTTCCGAAGGAGTGAGATAATGTGCGAACAAAGAAGAAAATACGAATACAACAAAAAACATTAAAACAGAAAATCAGAAATTAGGAGTTCAAAAGGGTTTAGGATTAGGAACGAAGAAGAAGAAGAAGAAGAAGAAGAAGAAGAAGAAGAAGACAGTGAATAGAATGAAGAGGAGGACGAAAGGGAGGAAGAAGGCAGAGGAGGAAGAAGGCAACTAAAAGGGGGATAAAATGTTAAAATAAAGGAATATGAACGATAATAATTAATAAATAAGACGAAGAGAAAGAGAAATATAAGAAAAGGAAAAGAGAAGAAGACGAAGAAGATGAGAGAAGAAGAAGAAGAAGAAGAAGAAGAAGAAGAAGATCCTTCTTAAGCTGTATGAAATCGTGGAGATAGTCTTAACCCTTTAAAATTCCCAAAGTTCCTTCCTAAGCTGTTTAAAATCGTCTAAGGATGTACCGGTAGCCTTATTTGAGATAGTCTGTACCCTTTGAAATTCCCAGAGATCCTCCCTAAGCTGTTTAAAATTGTCTAAGGATGTAGTCTTCTTTGAGATAGTCTGTACCCTTTGAAATTCCCAGAGATCCTCCCTAAGCTGTCTAAAATCGTCTAGGGATGTAGCCTTATTTGAGATAGTCTTTACCCTTTGAAATTCCCAGAGTTCCTTCCTAAGCTGTCTAAAATCGTCTAAGGATGTAGCCTCATTTAGGATTTGCTTTTTACACCATGCCCTTACATAAGGAGGGTTGAGCCGGTATCACACGAGAGCTTTTATAGTCAACATTCGATGATCAAAATTTTTCTGGCAACATTTCTGGAGTATTTGACACTGGTATCGGAAACTAGACTGATGGTAGATGAATTTAGGTAACCGAAATCATCTAAATGTTTACCTCATAAGCTGCCAGACCAGTGTTAAGGATAAATGTTGAGTGAAAAAGCGCTCGTGTGATACCGGCATTATGGAGCTCCGATCTTACTTCCAACTATTTTGACAATTTTACCAAAACACATTATTATTATGATGTGTTGTTTAATGTTGATAAGGGTTGTGAGTGCTTCTACCTACATTATATATAACTTTCTCTCTCTCGCTCTCTCTCTCTCTCTCTCTTTCAACCTATTTTTTTGTCGAGTAGACTGAAAAAACGCCTCCCCAAACTTCCTTTAAAATAAATGTTTACCTGATCGAAGGACCGAGACATTGCAGGTTTGCGATTGATCACCGCCAAAAACCGATCCCTGTATGGGGTGAAGCGTCTTATGATCGCCAAAAGGATGATGTGAAATGTCCTAAATTCTCCAAACTAATGGAGTGAAACAAGGAGGGTCCAAACGCCCGCCACACATACACACACACACACACATACACATACACACACACACACACATTTGAAAAGAGTTGAAATTAATATAGATATATGAAAAATATAGAGATACAGTCAAACACCCACCCCAAGGCAAAATAGAGAGGCGGATGGACTTCATCAGGCCACAGCCATCCGCCGTAATCGGTTTTCTGTTATAACTGTGGCAAACTGGCTATCTCTATAATACCTGGTGTAGAGTGTTTGTCCTTAAAGATAAAGTAGTATAGTACTAATGAAATAGTCAAAATCAGGGGGTTGATACATTCGGGAAGTAAATTTTGTAGTCAGAAGTAGAGTAGACAAAATCAGTTAGTTTAAATTGGGGAAGTCACATTTTGTTGTCGGATATCGAAGAAGAAATCCCTTAACTACGTTAAAAAGTACTGAAACATATTTAGCATGAGATAAAGTGAGGTTGAGCTCTGGGAGGCAGGTAAACTGGTCGAGAACCTTCCGCCACCACCCTATTTATACCATACCATATCTGCCTCATCCAATTATAAAATCGGTGACATCGCAGGTGGGATTACAGGGGAACGTATGTGCGACAACCGTCCATCATTCGACATGTTTGCATAACATTCTCAGTCTAATTGCACCAGTAGTCTTGCATGTGCACCATTCTTGCAGCGGTATCGCAATTGTCAATAATACCTTTCGCATAATTCGTTCTTATCGCTGTCAAATTGTCTCCAGACTTTCGCTAATGTCTTCTCACATTCGATGTTCTTGCACGATACTCGCATACTCTCTCACGGCTACCGCGTTCTTCGCTTACAAAATCACATTGATTCGGCGCCGAAAACGGCGATTTTTGGACATAGACAAAAAAAAAGATGTCGCATTGCATTCGAAGTCGCCGAGCGAGTCGCACAGTGGGATCCCTGCTTAAGGATTTATATGCACGAAGCAATACAGTACTTCGCTTCACATTGAAAATTGTTGACAATTCTCTCTCTCTCTCTCTAAAAAAAAATTATAGGTTAAGTATGAGTAGTATACAATATTTATCAATTTCATTCTTTACTATGAGTTTTGTAGTATTAATTTTCTCATTCTGCTAGGGACCTTGTTTCTCCAACTAAATTTCATGCCGACCCAAGGTCGGACGGAGTGGTGGGTGATGAGAGAGCCTTCTATTTTGCTGTCTTTAACTTCCACTTAGTAACAAATCCCATGTTAGAAGTAAGTACGGATTGTCTAGAAGGGACCGCGTGGTATGTGCAGTCTGCGTATCTATGTTACTATATAACGATTAGGTAACTCTCTCATATCCATCTCTATCTATCTACATCTATTAATTAATTTATCGAGATATATACTAAATACATTCAGTTCTCTAATAAACATATCCCACCTAAATCGTACATAACTTTCAATAATACAAATATTGCCCATTTCGTACTGTACTGTACTGTAGTGATATATTTGGAGTATACCAACCTCAGTTGGACATCTTATGTCAGATCTATTCCATATGTCTCAAAGAGACAAGGAAGGACATCCTTTCAGAGTTCGTGAATTCTGTAGATCTATTGACGAGCAGTTAGGCTAAGGGCTCGGCCATACGGTAGGGAGACATGTATTGAGGCATGTTCGAAACATTGCTTTGGCCATGTTCGCATACATGTTCGACATCTCTCGTTTGGACGTTCAAACCCCCAAACATGTTTCGAGACACTGTAGTGTGGACGTTTCATGGCTGTGCGTTTTGTAGCATTATGAATTTAAACTGGACGGCAGGTTTACCATCATGTTTGGGGCTTGTTCAGGTGCATGTATAGAGCATGTTCAAGGCATGCTACCAGTCATGTTTTGTGCAATGTTTTGGGCTTCGTGTGGACGAGCCTTAAGGCCTCGGCCACACGGTAGGGAGACATGTTCGCATACATGTTCGACATCTATCGTTTGGACGTTCAAACCCTCAAACATGTTTCGAGACACTGTAGTGTGGACGTTTCATGGCTGTGTGTTTGTAGAATTTCGAACCTAAACTGGATGACATGTTCACCATCATGTTTTGGGCTTGTTCAGGTGCATGTATGGAGCATGTTCAAAACATGCTACCAGTCATGTTTTGTACAATGTTTTGGGCTTCGTGTGGACGAGCCTTTACCGTAATCTATAAAAGACATGCGTATTCTCATATAGCATATTGTTCTTTGAAGTAGTTGTTGAGAGGTGGTATTAAGGCAAACAGAGGAAGAGAGAGAGTAACACAGAGTTACACAGATACTTCGACCACACAGACCTTACGGTCCCTACTAAGTGGTTCAGTCTTAATACCGCTATGTAGGGACAGCTTATAGTAGAATAGGATAGCAAAGTAGAAGGCTCTCCCCCCACGCTACGCTCTCTCCGGCTAAAAATCCATACAGAGAGAGAGAGTTAGCAAAACGATTTTCAATATGAAGTGAAGCATTGCTTCGTTCATACTTCTCCCTACTCCCTCTCAGTCTGCAGTCACCACCCACTTTCAAATTAGATGGTTCAAGACCAATGTTACCACAACTAAATAGCGTGAGCCATTAGATCTCTTGCTCAGGGGGGTACCCTTCTTTTATTAATGAGTGTACCGGTACCGTACTTATAGATGAACTCCCAGGCTTGCCAACTTAATTAAGGGGGTATCACACTAGGCCAATTTTCGCCCTTTTACCGCAAAAAAACGGAGCTACCGCCCTTCTCCGACACAAATATCGGCGTTTGACCGAGCTAGGATGCAGCCCGCAGGGAAGCAAATTTTGTTTACGGAGGTAAATTGTTAGCCTCAATACGGCTCGCATTTAATCTCATTGATATCTCAAGTTTATGACGTCGAAATAAATATTTTGCTACAAAATTGTGTGTTTGATTGTGAGAAGGGCTGCGGATAGACATAAACTAGGTGAATTAATGCTAAAATAGCTACACCACTGGCAGGTAAATAACCACTGTAATTCCTACGCCACGGTGATGGGTATGAATCGAAAACATTCTAAAACCTCCGAAAAGTTCAAAGTATTTCCTCATATATACTCCAAATATAT
This sequence comes from Lithodes maja, assembly GCA_037953745.1. Taxonomy (NCBI): domain Eukaryota; kingdom Metazoa; phylum Arthropoda; class Malacostraca; order Decapoda; family Lithodidae; genus Lithodes; species Lithodes maja. The sequence continues at coordinate 181 of JBAKBP010036918.1, read as the reverse complement.
AAAATAATAACGCAAACGTGTAGATGAGTCATATGGCGATATAATTGTCGAATTATAAATCTATAATACTCTAAATTGTAGGTGAAACAACACAATATAACGATCGTTTAGTGCCGCGGTAACGACAGGGGCGCCGTCAGGCAGTATATATTGCGAAAAACTTCCTTGTAGCTACTTATAT
>JBAKBP010036917.1:0-17888 GCA_037953745.1 Lithodes maja | reverse complement strand
CTACTAACATGCACTAACATGTAGCATACAAGATGTTCATGATCCAGTAGATACCTAATAATACACATGGAAGGAACATAAATAGTAGTCACTTATTGTAATAATGAATCTATACTTGGAATAACTAAAAGGTTGCAGGCAACAGTACTGCGCCGGTAGCCTACTACCGCATAGGCTACTTCGCTTCTCTCACTCTGTCTCCCCTCTGAGTCCGTATGCGCCCTACGCAACGGAACTCCGGACACAGCAGCAAAACGACAGTGCAGTTAATTGATACATGAAAGTATTAATAGTGTTGTCTTGTGTGTGAGTAATGTGTATTGTAAAGTGTTACATACATAAACTTAAAGAGAGCTGCAATGCATAGTAAAATAAAGATATATCCCACTCATCATCCCCATGTGTTCTAGCTAGCAGGCCAAGTCACAGGAACAACGAATCCCAGCACCGAAAGCGAGAACCCAGGAAAAGACTGCAGAGAACACAAGGACAGATAAATTACGTTACTCTACTATACCGGCACTACGAGCGAGCTGTAGTCTCTGGTACTACACTCGCTCCTGGCTCGGTAGGCAAATCAAGGCTAAGTCCTCGCCCCTCTACAGACAACTCCCGGGCATGGTCGGGCTCTTACACATGGCACTAGTCTAGTCACAAATTGGATGATGAGCTGGGCATATAACTCGTGAACATGTAGAACGTTCACCAACTATCCTCATCAAGAAGATCGCTGTTCACATTAACCCCTTAAATCTAATACATGTAAATATATGCTTGTCCTAAGAGTAATACGAGAGGTGAGTGCTGAAACTCCTTTAGGACCTCAAGGGAAGGGTATGCATTTAAATAGAGAGAAGAATGAAATGAGAGTAATGTCGTCAGAGAGAAAGAGTGCAACCGTGAGAAATTGGGAGAGAGGGCAAGGGATGTTAGAATCTCAAAGGTTCTAGGCAACCTGGTCATAGAGCACACAACGAGCCTCCAGGCAATGTGCTGTACGACAACATGGGCAGCCCAGGCAGCATAGGCAGGCGGCAATGTACTACCAACCCTGTCGCACCTAGCTATAAGCGCAGGGCTGCCAACCGGTCCATACGTCTGGCAACCACCCCCCCGGCAGCGTGGCGCACCGCTACCCTCTCGCTCTGAAGTCTAACTCACTCTCTCTCTCTGAATTCCCACTGTCTTATCTATCAACTTCTCTATTGATACTACATATTAAATGGAAGGTCTCGACATGGCTTAAAACAAAACCCACCACTGGTTAGCAAATGACGAGACCTTTGCAGAGATACAAAGAACATAGTTATACGTTGTCACACTCAATATAAGCAGCCAGCACGGTACAACGCGGTACCGTGGTGGTACAGTGGAGTACCAAGGAGTACAATCAGGTTGCGTTGCCACGCACTGGGCGTCACAGCCCCCCCAAGATTTTAGATAATCGACCTTAGAAGCATTATCAAAATCTGACAGGCAACCAACCGACCTGCTACCCTTAGCTGCCACTAATTGCAAAAGGTGCACAACAACTGAAGAGTGAATTATACATAAAACACAATATCGCATGCATCATGCTACAACAATAAAGACTTACAAAACTAAAAAAAAAATTCTCGTTTATTTTATTGTTTTATAATCTTTTTGGACGGCGTTATGATAGCCTAATTTTACTCCTGCTCAACCCACACACCATGCACGACTATCCTGGATCATCAACCCTTGATAGACAATCTGCTATCACGTTCTCACTCCCGGCAATATGCTGAATGTTGAGATTATACTCTTGGAGCATTAGGGACCACCTGGTCAACCGCATATTCCGATTGTGAAACTGATTTAGGAATTTCAAGGGATGATGGTCCGTATAAATCGTCACTACCGGGCCGTAGGCTGGAACATAAACTTCGAAATGTTTGAGCGACAAAACGATAGCAAGAAGCTCCTTCTCTATAGTCGAGTAATTCCTTTGTGCCGAATTAAACTTGCGAGAAAAGAAGCTCACTGGGTGTTCCAAGCCCTCGGAATCAGTCTGCAGTAACACTGCCCCGGCACCCACACCGCTGGCATCAGTCGCCAGCTGAAAACTCCTGGAAAAGTCTGGGGCTCTCAAAATCGGATGTGTACACAGCAGGTGCTTGACTAGGTCGAAAGCCCTCTGACACTCCGCAGCCCAACAGAACTTCACTGACTTCGACAGTAGATCAGTTAACGGTGCTAAGACAGTAGAGTATCCCCGGATGAAGCGCCTATAATAGCCTATCATACCTAGGAACCGCATGACCTGGCGCTTAGTGGTGGGCCTGGGAAACATATTGATAGCCTGTATCTTGCTCAGGGGGGGGCACACCCGGCCTAACCCGACCACGAAGCCAAGATACTGCACAGTAGCCTTTACAAACTCGCACTTCCTCAGGTTCACCACCAGCCCAGCATCGTGCAACTTCCCAAACAGGGTCTCTAAGTGCCTTAGGTGATTTTCAAAATTGTCATCATACACTATCACGTCATCAAGGTAGACCGTGCAGTTAGGGATTTCGTCACAAATATCGTTCATCAGGTTCTGAAACGTGGCAGGTGCGTTCTTAAGCCCATAAGGCACCACGTTACATTGGTAGGTCTTGCCATCTACCACAAAACCACAAACTTGCTTAGCTCGGTCCGACAGGGGTACTTGCCAGTAGCCTTTTACAAGATCAATTTTAGTAAGGTACTTTGCATTCCCTATCTTGTCCACGCTGTCGTCAACTCGAGGCAAAGGGTAAGGGTTGGTAGTGGTCAAGCCATTTAGCCTACGAAAATCTATGCAGAACCGCACCTTGCCGTCAGGTTTTGGCTGCAACGTGACGGGTGATGTCCACTTCACATAACCTTCAGTGATCATCCCTCTCTCAACCATGTACTTTAACTCCTCCCGTAAAGCTGGCAACTTTACCGGGGGCACACGGTAGGGCACTGACTTGAACGGCACATTATCACCGACGTCCACGTCGTGCGTTACCTGAGTAGTGAGACCTGCGTGTTCGGCGAAAACAGAGGGGTATGACCTGAACAGGCCTAGGACAGCAGCACCCTGGTGCTCAGGCAGGTGACTTACAGCTTGCCTAGCCTCTTGTTCAGTATTCCCCGCCCACTGTTCCGCGGAAATGACACAGTCCCAGCTATCCTCCTCAGCAGCATGACTGTCCCCACCTCCTTCTCCACCCTGGCCGCTGCAGGCCAGCACAGGGACAGTGAGAGGCTCTGAGGGGCGTCTCACATACTCTTTCATGAGGTTAACATGACATAACTGATGTTTTTTTCTACGGTCAGGTGTTGCAACGAGATAATCAAGGTCGGACAGTTTCTTAGCCACCACATACGGCCCAATAAACTTGGCAGAAAGGGGGTGTCCAGGCAAAGGTAAAAGCAACATTACCTCCTGACCCACCGAAAACTCCCGAAGCTTCACCTTGGCGTCATACTGGTGCTTCATGACCGCCTGTGCATTAACCAAGTTATTACCTGCCGCTGCCATGCAACCTATAAGTCTCTCCCGGCTCTCAAGGATATATTTAAGTACAGACCCCGGCTTCTCTTCGCCCTCCCAGATCTCTTTCACCATACTTAAAGGTCCTCTCACATTATGGCCAAAGACTAGTTGATTTGGACTGAACCCCAGGCTCTCTCCTGGGACTTCACGTGCAGCGAACAGAACATACGGCAGACCCAAATCCCAATCAGTGTCATGTTCTGCACAGTAACAGCGTAGCATACTCTTCAGGGTCGAGTGCCACCGCTCCAAGACTCCCTGACTCTCGGGATGGTAGGCTGACGACACTACAGAACATATACCGTGCAACTGAAGGGTTTGCTTGAACAATTTGGATGTAAAATTGCTCCCCTGGTCTGACTGCACCTCACGTGGAAATCCATAACGGGAACAGAACAATAATAAGTGTGACGCATGTCGAGTATGAGCATGCTGTACAGAACGCCCAGTCAGGCCCCACTCTCGCTAGGATCGTCAGGGCAGGAACTTTGGCTGTAGTCTGTGTAGAGTTTCCTAACTCAGTTTATGTGAACCGTTGTACTATAAGTATTATCATTATGTATTTTGTTTTCTTCTAAGTCAACGAGTTCTATTTTAAATCATTATATATAAGTATTGTGTGTGGGAGATTTATATATATATAATGATGTGATGAGAGAGAGCGAGTTATGTAACGGAGGACAGTGTGCGCGCCACGAGGTGTGTAGGCCTCACTCCCTCCTCCCTCCTTCCCCCCTCCCTCCCCCCTCATCAAGAGCGTGGGAATCCTTTGTCGATCCCAGATTGAGAGAGCGAATGTGACGTCATGATTGCCGTTATGCTCGCTACGGGGCCGAGTATAAAAAGGGAGGTCTCGCCATTTTTAGATCAGAACTCATCAGGCAAAGCGACCTCTCATATCCCTTGCAACTATCCATATTCTTCCGACTGATGTGAACTTTCTCTACTCTCTGAACAGCCTACCTTCTTCTCTTCTCGTCCCTGTTTATAACCTCAATGACCCCTTTGGTGCAGATTTAGTCAGCCAAAGTATTATCGCTTGAGTTCTCACGAGATAAGTGCCTGTTAGATAGCCTATTTTTGGAAGGGTTAACTAGAATAGGATTGATTGATGTTTGTTGCACTCGTATATGTATTTCCCTGTGTACTATTATTCATGTTCCTGTTTTCTGCTGGTTTAGGTAATGCTAGACTGGGATAGGGTTCCTCGAGTTGTGATTTCCTATGAGTGCTAGGTTGGTTGAACCAGCACAATTGCAACGGAGACGTGGGAAGCCTAGGGGGTCTTTTTGATTGTGTACCGTGGGAGTTTAGCACTGTGTTGCGAGTGAGGGCTTTTGCCTGTGCCACCCAACACTGTGCTATCTCATTTGCTTGACTTTGAGAGGATCGCCAGGAGAGAACCAGATACTAGTGATCTGGATCTCTCAAGAGAGCATCCCGTCAATTACCGTAATTTGGCCGCACAGTCTTAAGGACCTCGCTAGGCTACGAGCCGCTTGCTCAGCCATTGTCTCTTAACCTTAGATATCCCAGCTAGACTTTGCTCGACCAGCAGATACAGCATAGTATTGAAGCTTCTCCTTATGTATATTATTGTTTAAGCATTATTGATTTCATGTGTGGCACGCTTAGCTACTTCAGAGATTAGTGGCCCACGAGCACAATCTTAGTAGGCTATTGCCAGTGCATTGTCGGAGTACTTCTTTTTAATGTTTGCCATATCCTATTGCTTATTCTTATAATTCTTCTTATGTCAATTTAAAGCCTTTAATTACCAGTGAGTTATTCATTAAATTGCTGTTCAAAATCCGATACTTACTTCTTATGAGTATTCGAGAAGCATCTAACTTATCAGAAGATTCCTTGCTTGATGCTCGAGGACTATTGTTTAACGTAACGTAATAGTGCCGATCCGAAGTAGAGGGTGGAGGACTTCTTAAGTTCTTAGTTCAAGGGTGGATTACTTCGGCTTCGGCCAACACTATTCTTTAGTGTTGTAGTACTTTCTTCTTTGTTTGATTGTTGACCAGACTAGATAACTCCCGTCTTGTTATTAGTCTGTTGTGTGAAACGCTAGTACCGAGTTCTTGTATACCCCGTTATAGCAGATAGAACTCTGGAGGGTAGTGGCGTTTTTTGTTCGGCTGGCAGTACTCTGGGGTTGGGATCGTGTGTTTCCGTTGTGGCAGCGAGCCATACTCGAGTCCTGTGTAAGAGCCCTAGTGTACCCGAGTGCCCGGTCGTAACAAATGGCGACCTTGCTTAGGATTTTGTGAACAGTATAATTTTTTGCAGAGTTGTACAACATTTGTTTGTTGGTACTTTAGCGTACATATTGAAGAATATTTTTTTTTGTAAGGCAATTAGGAGAGCATTTAAGAGACTCCAGTTAATTTAGTAATTAGTGCTTGCATAAGGGAGTTTAACACTTTTGTCTCGAGAATTTTTTGGTGAACTTCAGTATGTCGGGCCCTAGTACTGACGAGGAGCGAGAGATGCTAAGTGAGGAGGTGCCGTTAGTAACTAGTGAGGAGGATGCTAGACTTTTTGTGAGTAAGCAGTACCATGTGACGGAGGAGAGGCTGACTGGGGTGAATGTTTATGGCTTGCACCTGATAGCCAAGGTTTTGGGTCTATCCAATGTAGGAGGAATGTCCAAGGGGGAGCTGATTTCCTGGGTGTTGCGTGGGCGACATGGGGTTTCGGAGGAGAGGGCGTTTGGGGGGGTTCCTCCCCAGATCCCCTCTCACTCGACTCCCACAGTGCCGTCCACTCAGTTGCCGGAGGTTAGCACTCTCCCACAGAGGGATGAGCATTGGAAGATTGGAGTGCCCTCGGGCGGTGCGTATGGTGGTTCCCCAGTTCTTGCCCCCCCTCCTTCAGTAGTGGCAGCTCCCTCTTCCGGCCTGTCTCCTGATATGATATTTAAACTCGAGCTTGCTAAAATTGAGTCTAGGAGGTATGAGATTGAGGCTGAGTCTAGGAAGTGTGCGATTGAGGCTGAGTCTAGGAAGCAGGAGAAGGAGATTGAGGCTGAGTCTAGGAGGCACGAGGCTGAGCTTAGATACGACTCCGAGAAATATTGTGCTCAGATAGACTTAGATAAGACTCGTGCAGAGTCGACCGGGATTCGGATGGGCCGTGAGGGCCAAGTAAGAGAACAGTCCTTGTCTCACTTAGTCAAATTGGTGCCGGCATTTAGTGAAACTGAAGTCACAGAATTTTTTAATCGTTTTGAGAAGAAGTGTAGGGAGCATAATTGGCCTGAAGAGAAGTGGGCAGCTCTGGTCTCCTCAAGACTTACGGGTAAGGGTCTGAAGGCTTATGATGCACTGCCTTTAGAGTCTTGCATTGACTACCCAGTATTGAAGAGAGCTGTCCTACGGGCATACGAGTTGCAACCAGAAACATATCGATTGAAGTTTCGGGGTGTTACGAAGACTAGGGAGGCGACCTTTCTTGAACATGCCCGGGACTTAAAAGATGCACTTGCTAACTGGACACGTTCTGAGAAAGCTGAGACGGCCGAACAGTTGACTGAGCTGTTTCTGCTCGAGCAGTTTTATAAGTGTACTGGTGCAGATATGACTTTAACTATTAAAGAAAAGAACCCTAAAACTCTACAGGAGGCAGCTGAGATGGCTGACCTCCGGCTATCACTGATTCGTGGGTGCGGGTCTGCCCAGCGTAGTGAGGCAGGTAACAAGGGGCGTGACACCCCACCCCCCCGAGTTAGTGATATACATTATGCAAACAAGTACAAGAGCTATGATACCAAGACTGACCACAAGACTAGCACCGTCCCATTTAAGAAGGGGCCGGGCCCTTCCCAGTACCAAGGGAAGCCCAGAGGGGAGTTGGAGTGTTATCTTTGTCATGAAAAGGGGCACTTTGCAAGAGTCTGTCCTAGCAAACCACCTACAGCAGCTGTGTCTTTGGCCTGCAACATTGGTGTGTCTCCGAAGTCTTCTGAGTTTGCCCGGGGCAGTTCGTCAGAGGCTGAGGCACAGCCAATGCAGAAGCACCTGGGAGGCTCGAACCCTGCTCAGGATGTTTTTTGCGACCATAGAGGACGGGGTTGCGTGATGTGGGCGGGGCGCAAGCATGGAGTAGAGGTCTTGCGTGATACAGGTGCTTCCCAGACTCTGATGAACAATTTGACTGGCTACCCTATAAATGCGGCTCGGGTGGTAGTGGTGCAGGGTATTAATGCAACTCGGTCATACCCGCTGGTGCGGTTGGAGTTGGAGGTGGATGGTGTGACACGTGAATTGGATGTTGGGATTGTGGAGAAACTGCCAGTGGAGGGCGTCGACCTTCTTCTCGGTAACGACTTTGCAATGCCCGCTTCTGAGGTTCTACCCTTAGTCGTTGCCGAGAGGCCGGCCGACGTGAGTGGGGGAGAACAAGAGTGGGTCGAGCGGTGCCAGACACAACCCATGGCGTGTGTTGTCACCCGAGCTCGGGCAGATAAAGTGTCACAGCCTAGTCCTCCGTCTTCAGACCAGCAGAGGAACGATCAACAGGAGGAGGCTAAAGCTGGAGTTGGTTTTAAGAGTTTTGACTCGGCGGCTCTCCTGGGTGATTTAGTATTGGCACCTATGTTGGAGTCTGGAGAGGCCCCAGGACCTGTCACAGCTAGTGAGGAGGTAGGGCCGGAAGAGACTCCGAGGCAGCAACGTTGCACACGGAGAGAAGAAAGGGTTGCTCAGTTTGATATTGGGGAAGGACTTGGGTTGCTTCGGAAGCATCTAGACAAGTTGGTTCCCTCAGATATTTGTAAACTGCAGTTGGAGGATCCGGAAGTTCAGAAGTGTGGTAATGGTGCTGTCGAGATTAAACACGAGGACGGGGAAGCATGTCATGTGAACCTGTTGGAGGAGTTTGTGAGGCAACCACCTGAGCAGCCTACTGTCCCTGCGTTGGTCTGCCGCGGCCAAGGTGGAGAAGGAGAGGGGGGCAGTAGGGCACAGGTGGAGGAGAGTAGGGATTGTCAAGTCTCGGCGAAGCAGTGGGCGGGGGACACGAGTCTGGTGGCTGTGGAAGTGCTAGAGCACCTGCCTGAGCAGCAGTGTGCAGCACTCCAGCACCAGCTCGGTTCATACCCCACTGGTCGTGCCGAGCCCCTGAGTCTCACAACTCGGGCGGTGCGAGATGTTCCGCAGGCAGGTCATGTGACTGTTAAAAGACCGTTAGCCTCGTTGTTTCGGTGGTTTAAGGTGGGCGACGAGGCCTTGGCATGGTTGCCAGGTCAGGGTCGACCCATGGCTGCCAAGGGTGGTGGTCAAAAGGAGGACATTGAGCAGATTGGTAAGGTCGGCTGTGGTATCGCAGTGCCCGGTCGTCGCATAGCCTCCCAATGCTGCTCTAGTCTAATGCAACAGCCCTACCATAAACCGACTGTATCTGGCCATGTCGCTGAAAGCGGTGATGCTGCGCAGGCAGATGTCGTCACAAGGAATGCGGGGGTGCGCATGTACGGTATCGGCGGGGAAGCCTTAGCAATAATGAACTGTGGGAGTGACTGCACGGGTGGTACTGATTGTCCCTCTCATGACCTGGCTGTTCTAGGGACGAAGGTGGAGAAGGAGGGAGACTACAGGTTAGAAGCTGCGGTCTCGGCTGGGTTGTGGGAGGGCACTAGGCATGTTGTTTGTGGAGATAGTGCAAGGCTCAGTTTAATTCCCTACCGTATAAATCCTGCTCGACAGCCTATGGTGCAAGCAGAGCTGGATTACGTGTGGACGAAGGATCTGAGGGATAAGGAATGTCGTGAGTGGTCGTTGCTTGTAACTTTGTCCGAGCGTGCTAAAGAGGTATGTGGTTTTGTTGTGGACGGGAGTACCTACCAGTGCAATGTTGTGCCTGACGGACTTAAGAATGCACCAGCAACGTGTCAGAGCCTGATGAATGAAAGTGAAAAGGACAATGATGCGCTGGGGCATTTCGAGATCTATGTTCCAGCCTATGGTCCGGTCGGTGTAGTTTACCCAGATCATTACCCTCTCGAGATCTTGGACCCGTTTCACAATCGGAATATGAGGCTGACCAGGTGGTCACTAAGGTTATTGGTATATAACCTGGACATAAGCCATATTGCCGGTTGTGACAACGAGGTTGCATGTGGTCGTTCAGGGGTATATGATCCTGGGTAAATTGACACACGGGTAGCCTCCTGCTTTGGTTTGAGTAGTATTTTGCGCTTGGTGCTTGTTGGCTCGCGGTTGTAGCCCAGCGTATTGGGTCGTAAAGCAGGATTGTTGAGCGTTTGGTATAGAAGAAAATAGGCTGCCCTTATAGTGCAGCCGGGAAAAAACATATTAAAATATAAAAATCATATAAAAACTCTTTCTTTTTGATGAAGATAATTGTATAAGTTTGTCATAGCCTATAAGGTTTGAGTAGTCCACGAACTATCAAACGGCTGAGCTGCTGTAAGCTCGCTCTGGGAGCATGATATTATGTCTTTTACTATTGTTGGGAGGAGTTATGAAATGTGAATTTTTTTTTTATAAGATGTGTTTTAGTGATAAACTCAGCGTTGTTTTAGTGCCATGCGGTCGCTGGGTGTGAGGGGTTTGATGGGGTTCTGTATATCAGATTTTAGCTCAGGGTTGAGCAAGTAAAATCTTGGGGGAGGTGTGACGCATGTCGAGTATGAGCATGCTGTACAGAACGCCCAGTCAGGCCCCACTCTCGCTAGGATCGTCAGGGCAGGAACTTTGGCTGTAGTCTGTGTAGAGTTTCCTAACTCAGTTTATGTGAACCGTTGTACTATAAGTATTATCATTATGTATTTTGTTTTCTTCTAAGTCAACGAGTTCTATTTTAAATCATTATATATAAGTATTGTGTGTGGGAGATTTATATATATATAATGATGTGATGAGAGAGAGCGAGTTATGTAACGGATGACAGTGTGCGCGCCACGAGGTGTGTAGGCCTCACTCCCTCCTCCCTCCTTCCCCCCTCCCTCCCCCCTCATCAAGAGCGTGGGAATCCTTTGTCGATCCCAGATTGAGAGAGCGAATGTGACGTCATGATTGCCGTTATGCTCGCTACGGGGCCGAGTATAAAAAGGGAGGTCTCGCCATTTTTAGATCAGAACTCATCAGGCAAAGCGACCTCTCATATCCCTTGCAACTATCCATATTCTTCCGACTGATGTGAACTTTCTCTACTCTCTGAACAGCCTACCTTCTTCTCTTCTCGTCCCTGTTTATAACCTCAATGACCCCTTTGGTGCAGATTTAGTCAGCCAAAGTATTATCGCTTGAGTTCTCACGAGATAAGTGCCTGTTAGATAGCCTATTTTTGGAAGGGTTAACTAGAATAGGATTGATTGATGTTTGTTGCACTCGTATATGTATTTCCCTGTGTACTATTATTCATGTTCCTGTTTTCTGCTGGTTTAGGTAATGCTAGACTGGGATAGGGTTCCTCGAGTTGTGATTTCCTATGAGTGCTAGGTTGGTTGAACCAGCACAATTGCAACGGAGACGTGGGAAGCCTAGGGGGTCTTTTTGATTGTGTACCGTGGGAGTTTAGCACTGTGTTGCGAGTGAGGGCTTTTGCCTGTGCCACCCAACACTGTGCTATCTCATTTGCTTGACTTTGAGAGGATCGCCAGGAGAGAACCAGATACTAGTGATCTGGATCTCTCAAGAGAGCATCCCGTCAATTACCGTAATTTGGCCGCACAGTCTTAAGGACCTCGCTAGGCTACGAGCCGCTTGCTCAGCCATTGTCTCTTAACCTTAGATATCCCAGCTAGACTTTGCTCGACCAGCAGATACAGCATAGTATTGAAGCTTCTCCTTATGTATATTATTGTTTAAGCATTATTGATTTCATGTGTGGCACGCTTAGCTACTTCAGAGATTAGTGGCCCACGAGCACAATCTTAGTAGGCTATTGCCAGTGCATTGTCGGAGTACTTCTTTTTAATGTTTGCCATATCCTATTGCTTATTCTTATAATTCTTCTTATGTCAATTTAAAGCCTTTAATTACCAGTGAGTTATTCATTAAATTGCTGTTCAAAATCCGATACTTACTTCTTATGAGTATTCGAGAAGCATCTAACTTATCAGAAGATTCCTTGCTTGATGCTCGAGGACTATTGTTTAACGTAACGTAATAGTGCCGATCCGAAGTAGAGGGTGGAGGACTTCTTAAGTTCTTAGTTCAAGGGTGGATTACTTCGGCTTCGGCCAACACTATTCTTTAGTGTTGTAGTACTTTCTTCTTTGTTTGATTGTTGACCAGACTAGATAACTCCCGTCTTGTTATTAGTCTGTTGTGTGAAACGCTAGTACCGAGTTCTTGTATACCCCGTTATAGCAGATAGAACTCTGGAGGGTAGTGGCGTTTTTTGTTCGGCTGGCAGTACTCTGGGGTTGGGATCGTGTGTTTCCGTTGTGGCAGCGAGCCATACTCGAGTCCTGTGTAAGAGCCCTAGTGTACCCGAGTGCCCGGTCGTAACATAAGTTTTTACCAACTGCCTTTGCCGAGCCGTTTCTCATGGGGTATGCGTCCGGGTATCTCGTAGCCACATCCATGATTGTCAACAGGAATTTATTGCCACTACTAGTAGGCGGGAAAGGGCCAACCAAATCTACTACAACTTTGCTGAACGGAGGCCCGGTGACAGGTATGGGAAACAAAGGTGCCTTCGGGATTGTCTGGTTAGGCTTCCCCGTTGTCTGGCAGGTCGCACACCCAGCCACCCATGCACAGACATCAGCCTTGACCCCAGGCCACCAGAAAAACCTGCCCAATGCCGCCAATGTTTTTGTTACCCCCAAATGACCCGCCACCGGCACATCATGCGCCAGACACAATAAGGACTCTCTATACTTATTTGGAACAACCACCTGGTCTACTACCCTCGCACCGCCCTCCCACTTCGATTTTGGGTCTAGAAATCTGCGGTACAATATCCTGTTGAGCCTAAAGAAATCTCCCGGCTTCGCATCCCCATCTTCCTCCAACTCTATGGCACCATTGCTATAACGAGCTAGGCTAGCGTCTTGCAGCTGCTGCTCACTAATGTCCCTGGGCGTCAATGCATCAAGATGGTTTTGTAATAAGACATTACCCCGGCTAGTAGGCTCTACTGCCTTAGTGGCTCTCGCTACAGCTCTTGCCTCACGCGAAGTCTTACCCAACTCTGCCTTGTTACACACCATATCTGGGCCAGAGTCAACTCCCGTGTTTATTATAGGTCCAAGTACCGAATCACCGAGAAGTGCAGCAGAATCAATGTCCCTTTTCCTGCCCTTAGCAACCTTCTCCTGATCCTTCCTCCACTGTCCCCGAGGTTGAGTGCTAGGCTGTGCAGGAGCCGCAGAGCGAGATCGGGTTACCACACAGGCCATCTCATCCTGTTGGCACCTCCCAACCCATTCCCGATTCTCACCATCCACGTCGGCCGCCCTCTCGGCAACGACTAAGGGTGGAGTCCCGGAAGTGGGCACCGCAAAGTCGTTGCCGAGAAGAAGGTCGACGCCCTCAACTGGCAAACACTCAACGATCCCTACATCCAGCTCCCTGCACACCTCTCCCACTCTCAACTCCAACCTCACAAGTGGGTATGACCTCGTAGCATTTATACCCTGCACCACAACAACTCTGGCCGCATTTATCGGTTTCCCTGTGAAGTTCCTCAACAAAGTTTGCGAAGCCCCCGTATCCCTCAGCAAGTCAACCCTCCGTAGTTCACTCCCCCAGCTCACAAACCCGTGCCCCCGATGGCCACAGAAAGTGTCCCGGACAGGTGTCGAGCCTTCCGTACGCTTCTTTACCGCGTGTGCCTCAGCTGCTGACAACCTACCCCGGGCAGTTGCTGCAGCCTTCAGAGACACACCGATACTGTGAACCAATGACACCGGCTTAGCGGGAGTGTTACTAGGGCACTCACGTGAATAATGGCCTAGCTTCTGACATTTGTAACATTTCACATCCCCAATGGGCTTCTTCCCTTGTGCGGGCGAAGAAGGGGCCTGACCTTTAGTAAACGGGAGAGGCTTGTGTTTGTAGGTGTTATTAGGTGCAATGCATTTAGTGTGGTTATGTGTGTCATAGGATTTGTTATCATCGAAAACTCTGGTGGGTGGGGTATAGCGCCCCTTCTGCCCTGACTCAGCCCTCTGAGCGGCACCGCAACCACGAATCAATGATAATCTGAGGTCTGCCATCTTGGCAGCCTCCTCTACTGTCTTGGGACATTTTTCCTTAATGTTCAGCATTAGATCGGTTCCAGTACATTTGTAAAACTGTTCCAGATAGAAAAGTTGCTTAATTTCCTCAGCCGACTCTGCGTGCTCGGACCGAAACCAGTTATTACCTGCATCTGTTAAGTCCTGTGCGTGCTCCATAAAACTGACGTCGCTCTTCTTATTCACGCCACGGAACTTCAATCTATAAGTTTCGGGTTGCAGTTCGTAGGCCCGGAGCACAGCCTCCTTCACCAGTCCATACACTACACTCTCGTCCAGTGACAGTGCATCGTAGGCTTTCAACCCCTTACCCACTAGACGTGATGAAACTAATGCTGCCCATTTAACCTCCGGCCAGTCATACTCACGACACTTCTTTTCGAAACGAGCAAAAAACTCAGTCACTGCTGTCTCATCAAATGCGGGTACTAACTTAATTAAATGCGAAAGTGAGTCTGTAACCCGGTGCCCACCACCGAGATGACGCCCCGTGGTCTCTACTCTAGACTTCTCGACATCCATTTCAGCCTGGTACCTGGTTGCATCCTGATTGGCTTGGATTCTAGCAACCTCTATGCGTTCTATACTAGCCTGTTGTATCTGAGTCTCCTGCAGCTTAAACTTAGCTAGTTCTAGCTGAAATAACATCTCAGGAGACAGGCCTGGGGGGGGAGAGCACAAAATGGGGGATCCACACCGAGACGTGTTTACGGGTAAGCCAGCTTGCCCTTGAGAACCCTCCTGCTGCATCGTGCTAAGACTCGCTGGCTGAGGGCCCAGCTCAGGGGTAGAGTGGAATGGAGGCTTGGAGGGAACCCCCCAAGACCCCACTCCACCCACCGCCCCATCGCCATCACCCAACAAACATGCCACCAAATTCTTCTTGGGCCAACTGTCAGGACAGTCCCGCCCCAAAACCGTGGCTAAACAGCGAAGACCGTAACAATCAATAGCCTGCAGGCGCTGTTCGGTCAAAGGTGTCTGCAAAAATGCCCGGGCATCCCTCTCTCCACTTATAACACTCCCCTCCCTAAACATCTGTTGTACTTGCTGGTTACTAGGCTGTACCGTGTTATCCTCCCCCGTAAATGATGAGTCATTAGACATAGTGCTGGTTATACAATTGCTGTTCATAAAAAAAAAGAAGTGCTTATTACTAATTGCAGTCTCGACTCACAAAATGTTAAAGATGCTTGAATGACTCTACTCTAGACACCCCCAACGAAACAATCTGCAAGTCCACCAATACAATAATGACACAATAAAAATTCCTCCAATATGCAAGAAAATTCTAGCCAGCTCTACTAGGTAGCATAGAATAGTTCTCCAAAAAACATGTGATAGGATACTACTGAATCTTGTGCAAGGTCGCCATTTTGTTACGGCTGGATCGGCAATACATATTCGGGATTCTTGATCGTAGGACAGAAATGGCTTATGTGACAACGACACGCTCGATTCCAGTCCCAAATACTATATGCTCCAGACAACAAAAGCACCAACGCCCTACAGAGTTATCGTCTATGGTAACGAGGTACCTTAACTCGGCGAAAGTGTACAACAGGGGTAGGCTATGAGGCTAAACTCCCTCAGACATTTATAGGTTACGTTATTACTAAAGAAATGCAATACTCAAGAAACTACGTTAATATTAAGCCTCTAATAATGTAGAATAGAAGCAGGCTAAAGGTATGACAGTGAAATGCTAAATGACAAATGTACACGCCTACTTGAAAGCGCGTGCACTAGAATAACTGTCCCCTACTAACATGCACTAGCATGTAGCATACAAGATGTTCATGATCCAGTAGATACCTAATAATACACATGGAAGGAACATAAATAGTAGTCACTTATTGTAATAATGAATCTATACTTGGAATAACTAAAAGGTTGCAGGCAACAGTACTGCGCCGGTAGCCTACTACCGCATAGGCTACTTCGCTTCTCTCACTCTGTCTCCCCTCTGAGTCCGTATGCGCCCTACGCAACGGAACTCCGGACACAGCAGCAAAACGACAGTGCAGTTAATTGATACATGAAAGTATTAATAGTGTTGTCTTGTGTGTGAGTAATGTGTATTGTAAAGTGTTACATACATAAACTTAAAGAGAGCTGCAATGCATAGTAAAATAAAGATATATCCCACTCATCATCCCCATGTGTTCTAGCTAGCAGGCCAAGTCACAGGAACAACGAATCCCAGCACCGAAAGCGAGAACCCAGGAAAAGACTGCAGAGAACACAAGGACAGATAAATTACGTTACTCTACTATACCGGCACTACGAGCGAGCTGTAGTCTCTGGTACTACACTCGCTCCTGGCTCGGTAGGCAAATCAAGGCTAAGTCCTCGCCCCTCTACAGACAACTCCCGGGCATGGTCGGGCTCTTACACATGGCACTAGTCTAGTCACAAATTGGATGATGAGCTGGGCATATAACTCGTGAACATGTAGAACGTTCACCAACTATCCTCATCAAGAAGATCGCTGTTCACATTAACCCCTTAAATCTAATACATGTAAATATATGCTTGTCCTAAGAGTAATACGAGAGGTGAGTGCTGAAACTCCTTTAGGACCTCAAGGGAAGGGTATGCATTTAAATAGAGAGAAGAATGAAATGAGAGTAATGTCGTCAGAGAGAAAGAGTGCAACCGTGAGAAATTGGGAGAGAGGGCAAGGGATGTTAGAATCTCAAAGGTTCTAGGCAACCTGGTCATAGAGCACACAACGAGCCTCCAGGCAATGTGCTGTACGACAACATGGGCAGCCCAGGCAGCATAGGCAGGCGGCAATGTACTACCAACCCTGTCGCACCTAGCTATAAGCGCAGGGCTGCCAACCGGTCCATACGTCTGGCAACCACCCCCCCGGCAGCGTGGCGCACCACTACCCTCTCGCTCTGAAGTCTAACTCACTCTCTCTCTCTGAATTCCCACTGTCTTATCTATCAACTTCTCTATTGATACTACATATTAAATGGAAGGTCTCGACATGGCTTAAAACAAAACCCACCACTGGTTAGCAAATGACGAGACCTTTGCAGAGATACAAAGAACATAGTTATACGTTGTCACACTCAATATAAGCAGCCAGCACGGTACAACGCGGTACCGTGGTGGTACAGTGGAGTACCAAGGAGTACAATCAGGTTGCGTTGCCACGCACTGGGCGTCACAATATATATATATATATATAAAGTATATATATGAAAAAATAAATAAATACATACTGTACATACAGTAGAGGATCCGTTTCTTACAAGTGACTATGCTAATATTGAACAGAATACGGTTGCACTAAATAAACTCCCCGGTTCACGAGACGTAACGACTCGTAGCACAAAAACCCGCACCCGGGTATATTGGTATTCTCTTTGAGCCAGTCGGGCGGGGGTAGAAAGAGTAGGACGGAATTTACTAAAAGTCTTGAGGAAATGTTGCCTTGGCGACGCAAAGCTTGACTTGGGATGGATTTCGTATGATTGTGTGTGTGTGTGTGTGTGTGTGTGTGTGTGTGTGTGTATTTTGTTATATTATCTGTTTGTTTTTTGTTGTCGCTGTTTTATATTCCTAGAGTTGTTGCTACGACGTTGATAATTGATGTTCCTGAGTTCGTTTTATTGTTCACTGTAAATTTATCTCTTTATGATTAATGATTTTATCTTACTCTATTTACATATTAATGCATTATTGTTATTTATTGTGTATCTGTTTCCAAGCTAACACTCTACCTATTACTCACAACATCTCTTTGCTTTCCTCACAACAAATACAAACACGTTTTAAATATATATTAACCCTCTGAAGATTGTGCAGCATTTTGACAGTTTATTCTCGTTATCAGTAGATGATTTTATACAGTTTAAGAAGGATATGTGGGAATGATAAGGGTAAATACTAACTCAATTAACCCTCTGACTTATATATACCTTTTGTCATCTGAATATCATCGTCTAATAATAGCTGGGAAGCAGATGAAAATGCGCATTAGGTCTTGAAAGGGTTAATCTGAGCTTTATACTGTTGTAATATATATCCATATCCAACATAATAAGGACATGAAGAAGTGTATGGGTAAATCAAGAGAATTTACATCAAGTGGCAAGGTTTGATAATTAATTAACCCCT
>JBAKBP010036916.1:0-17889 GCA_037953745.1 Lithodes maja | reverse complement strand
ATCATAAGTAGCTAGCGATTTAGTAACAGTAGCAAATTTACCTTTTATCTGATCAGCCGTGGCACTTATTAAAAATTCATCAAGATCTCTTAAACATCTATTTAAACTTCCCTTCATCCCTCCTTAAGAATCTTATGTTTCTTCAAATCTGTCATCGTTAAGGTCTAATTTTAAGCAACTTAAACTACAATGAGGTCAGACTACAAACCGTTAATCGCTTAGGAATCAACAGCGGCAAACCCCCATTACTTAAGAAATTTACTCAAAAAGAATTACATAATACTTACAGTCCCCTAATATAAACTATCGAAAGGAAATTATCTAACTAGACAAAAGAATTAAATACTAAATCCATTAAAAGAAAGGGTAAGGTGAAGCACTAATTATTGTAAGCCTTTATAGGTAAGCCTAGTTGGTTAAGCTACAATCATGAGGTCTGACTATTAACTGTCAATCGCTTAGGAATTAACAAAGACCGACACTCATGACCGCCACTGTAAGCAACTAGGCCTAGGCTATTATGAAATTGAAATATAAAAGGTCACATGAGAACCCTCCCCACCAGCAAAATTAATAATGAGTCCCACAATGACACAACACAACTAACACCACAGGCACACCACCAAAGCGAAATGAATAGCCACCACAGACACCTGCAGGCCTAGACTGCCTAGCCTAGCCAAGCCTATGAGCGCAAAATGGTGACCGACGAAACAACCCCTACCCCAATCTCCAGCCCAGCTAACCCACCAAAAAACGCCAAGGAGCACACGCCCAAAAAAACCTGGAAACTAGTCCCAAAAAAGATAGGGACGGTGCCTAAACGGTAAAAAACACGAGGGAAGAAGCTGGGTCAAAACTAGGGAAATGGCAGTCGGCCAACAACGCGCGAGGCGGCAGCCATTTGTAAGCCCACAAGCGTCAAGGAAGCAAACAAAACGGTACTATGGTATGGAAGCTTTAGGGCACGAAGGACCATTATTTATCG
This sequence comes from Lithodes maja, assembly GCA_037953745.1. Taxonomy (NCBI): domain Eukaryota; kingdom Metazoa; phylum Arthropoda; class Malacostraca; order Decapoda; family Lithodidae; genus Lithodes; species Lithodes maja. Next base: position 16,901 of record JBAKBP010036916.1, on the reverse strand, counting down.
GGAATTTAGATAAAGGTTAAATTACATGTCCGAGGACGGCGTCCACCTCACTCATGAAGGCAGCGATCGTTTGTTAGCCCAGATCATCAAGATGGTAAGGGACTATCTTGCGTCGCAGTAGACAGTCTCCTCGTGGATAGCCCCAGTGTACCTTATGTTGTTTCTGAGTAGATAACTTCCTTTGCCAAGTAATTTAAATTAACCCTTCCTCCCCGGGTGTCATTTTAATATGACACCACGAAATAAGGGCAGGTACCCGGGTGTCCTTTCAGGAAATAGTAAGCTTGAAAGCCTATTCAGCTTGGTCTGAACGCCGTGCGTCCGACGCATGTAAACAAAGCCGATCGTTGCGTCACCGCACCTCCGAAAACAAGAAGGAGAAGACTCATTTGTTATTGTATGTCTGTATGTCGTTGTTTCAGTAGTGAAAAGATCGCCATATTGCTAACATCGCCTGAAAATGCTCTCCACTAAAATCGTCATCACAACTGAACCAGTTGACTTAGAGAGCTCTACTCAACGCCAGTCTACAGATTGGAAACCGCACTACAATTATAGATGCGTGGGGAAATTTCTAGCAGTTAAAATTAACCAAAATACGGTAGCCTAGGCCTAGACGTTTTTCGGCCAGATCGCCCGGGTAGCCCACACTGTCCTTTGGAGATACAGCCCGGGCCAGGAGGGTTAAGGGGGATGCAACTATTAAATAATTTTCTTGAGTTATAACTTTTCATGAGCGTTTGCCGCTGTTGATTCCTAAGCGATTAACAGTCTGTAGTCGGACCTCATAGTAGTTTATACCATTATTAGAATAATAATTTAACGATGACAATTAAAGAAGCTTAAGATTCTGAAGGGAGGGATGAAGGGAAGTTTAAATAGGTGTTTAAGAGATCTTGATGAATTTTTATTAAGTGCCTCGGCTGATCAAATTAAGGGTAAATTTGCTACTGTACCTAAATCGCTAGCCACTTATGATAACTATGCTCAGCAGGTATATGGTTTATTGACAAGTACTGACGATGTGGAAGAAGAAATGTCAGCAGATCTTGAGTACATTGAGGATGTTAATATAGCCTTAGCCAGACTATCTTCCACACAAGAAACACACCCTGTTAAGGATACCGGTACACCAAAGGCGACTGGCTTTAACCTGCCGAAGCTTAATTTGCCTACCTTTTCTGGGGTTTCGACTACCTGGACTGGATTTTGGGATATCTTTGAGAGTTCCGTCCATCGGAATAAAACACTCACATCCATCCAAAGGTTCACCTATCTCCGTGGCCAATTGAAAGGGGAGGCATTGAAGTTGATCGATGGGTACAAGCTAGAAGCTACAAGCTACGAGTCTGCAGTGGAGTTGCTGAAAAGAACTTACGGGAGAGAGGAAGTCATCAAGACCGCATTAATTACTAAATTCTTCACTCTAGATCCTCCATCCTATGATGTGACAGACCTAAAGGAGTACTATGCCTCCTTTGAGAGCCTCCTCCGATCTATGGAGACAATGGCCATCACCAAGGAGGAAATATTTAGTGTAAATATTGTTATGACCAGGGCTACGAATAAAACAAATTCACTTAATGATTGGACTAGTAATAGGGCACTATGCAACAACGGTACGCTAGATCCAAACCCTTGAACTTATATGCCGGCTAATAAAAACACCTATACCCTCCAAAGTTAATCTGCGATAATGGGGTATCCTTAACTGGGCATAAATGTACTCTACTTCAGGCTAACCCACACTGGTATAGCCTGATAACAAACAAGATGCAAGTTACATTAGAATGCATAAAAGGGAAGCTATGGAAAGATCAATTAAATCACTGCAAGATTTAATACAATAAAAAGATGCTTCAATACAGTTACTCTAAACAACAATAAACTCTTCACTCCTAGCTGAAAGAAAGTGAAGTCTAGTCCTACAGCATAGACCTGGAAACTTCTGAAGAAAGTCTGATGCTCATAAGATGCTCGTATCTTAAATGCTATAAAGGCAGGAGGCAGGACACCATATGTGTAGACTGAATACACTAAAAGATAGGACACATAATGTTAACTGACACGGGAATACTATAAATGCGCAACGGCAGTAATGTTCGACACTAAAAGAAATACTTCCTCATCAACGAAACAGTCTGCTATGGTTGTGCAACTCAACAACAACCTAGACTAACAAATGCCATCAATAATAATGCATACATATCATAAAGAGCTCATGTCCTAACTAATGTCTGCTAGGCGAATAAAGTCTAGCTGGGATATCAAGGTTAGGAAACTGTGGCTGAGCAAGACTGGCTCATAGCCTAGCGTTGTCCTTAAGGCGGTATGATTAAAGTTACGTTAATGACGGGGATGCTCTCTTGGTAGATTCAGATCTCAAGTATCTTGTTCTACCCTGGCGATCCCTCTAAAGTCAAGCAAAGAGGCAGCACTGTGTTCTAAGGTAGTAGGCAAATGCCCTCTTACAACACGATGCTGCACTCTCAAAAGGTACAACCAAAAGGACAACCTAGGCTACCACAGAAACCGTCGAAGTCGTGTAGGTATAAGCAAACCGTACACACATCGCCGACAACGACAACAGAAGCCTTATCCCAGTCTAGCATTAAATAACCCAGCAGAGCACTAAATCAATAATGGAGACACACACCGAGTTCTTAACCTCTACTAACTAAGAACCCTCAAACCTATTCTAAGTACATGTAAATATCTCAGAGAGCGACGCACATAATACGATGGGCCGATATGAAATCGTGTGCAGAACCCAAAGGGAGTGTTGTGACGTTAAAAGATTAGAGGAATGAAAGAGAAGAAGTTGAGGAAGAGAGACAGTATCAGAATGGTGGAGATATGGGGGACAGTGGTAAAAAGGATGTTAGTCATGTGCATCCCTAGCCTGCTCTGAAGAGGGTAGCTCCTCGGGACCCTCAGGATCCCACAAAGGCATGGTGGTCGGCCAATCACGGGCCGAGACGTCACAAGGCAGCAGGTGTCACGTGACACAGCCAAACACACCAGCCAATCAAGAGGCGGGAGAAAGGCACACACGCGAGCCTACGAGCGGTGGAGGCAACACATGTATACGCACGCACACACTACCACCTCACTGCCTATATTGTTCTCTCTCCTTAACTATATACAATATATGTTATATTCTATTCATAATATAAAATACTTCCCGTTGTAACAGACGAAAATAAAGACCACCACTGGACTGTCAGTAACAATGCAAGTACTATGAAAGAAAGAACAACATTCTCTGATAACTGTAGCCCACTTCACTGCCCTGGCGAGCGCTAGCGGCTAACGGGAGGCGACTCTGCCAACGCTGGTAGGCGTCACAATATCTTGAACAAGATACCCTCTCCCCTAAAGGAAATCGTAAGATGACAACTAAGCGACTCTCCACTAAACTTGGAAGCGTTGGTGCAGGTGTACCAGACTGAAGTGTTTAACACAATTACCTGGACCTCGGCCTGTTACTCTTTCTATTAATTTCTGCAACATTCGCGGACTTTCCTCTAACTTTCACTCTGTTGAGCACCATCTCTCCTCCTACAAACCTGATCTTCTCTTCCTCACCGAAACCCAGGTGTCTGTAGCAACATCCAGCAACCCCTTCTCTGTATCCTCCTACTTTCTCTATCCTAGTTTCAAAGCCAATGGCGGATGTTGTGCATATGTGCACAACAAACTCACTTGCTCTCGTGTTCCCGATTTCGACTCCTCTGAATTCTCAACTTTATGGCTCAAACTTTCCTGTCATTCTCTTACTAAATATTTCTGTGCTGTCTATCTTTCCCCTAACTCTACCAACTTTCCTAAATTCTTTGACTATCTAAACTCTACAGTGGAACACATTCTATCCATTTCTCCTTTCTCAGAAATCTCCATCTTAGGAGATTTCAACGTTCACCACCGCCAATGGCTCTCCTCTCTCACTACTGATCCACCTGGTGAACAAGCCTACGTCTTTTCTATCCTAAATGACCTAGAGCAGTTAGTTCAGCAACCCACCCGTATCCCGGATCGCATCGGAGATCGGCCCAACATTCTTGACCTGTTTCTAACTTCTAACCCTTCTTCTTATACTGTCGATCTTTTCTCTCCTTTGGGCTCCTCCGACCATAAACTTATCTCTGTCACCTGTCCTATCTCTCCAGTACAGCCACCCGATCCTCCTAGCCGGCGGCGCTTGTGGCACTTTGGCGCTGCCGACTGGGAGGCTCTTCGGCAGTACTTCTTTGATTTCCCATGGACTGATTTCTGCTTCCATGGCCGGGGACCCTCGGAGAGTGCTGAACGCATTACCGAGGTAATCCTATCGGGCATGGAAGCATACATTCCATTCTCTTTCTCTCAGACTAATGCTAAAAAATCTTGGTTTACTCACGCCTGTTCTACTGCTGTCCGCAATAAGGAGGAAGCATTCAAACGGTACCGACGCCTTAAAACTCAAGACTCTCATTCTTCATATGTTTCTGCCCGGAATCAAGCCAAATCTGTTCTTCGACTTGCCAAACACTCTTTCATCAATAATAAATGCACTGAACTATCCAACTCTAGCTCTTCCCAAGCTTTCTGGCATCTAGCCAAAAACCTCTCCAACAATTTCTCTTCCTCGTCTTTCCCTCCCCTTTCCCACTCTGATGGCACAACCATCACTTCTTCCTCTGACAAAGCTAAACTCTTCGCTCAAACTTTTGCTAGAAACTCCACCTTGGATGATTCCGGTGCTATTCCTCCCTCTCCGCCCTCCTCTCTCTTACTTATGCCTAATATCCTAATCTCTTCTAAAGATGTACTTTCTACCCTCTCTGGGCTTAACACTAATAAGGCGTACGGTCCGGACGGTGTTCCTCCTGTTGTTCTCAAAAACTGTGCTTCCGTGCTGACTCCCTGCCTAGGCAAACTCTTTCGTCTCTGTCTATCCTCTAACGTCTTCCCTTCATGCTGGAAGTTTGCTCACATTCAACCTGTCCCAAAGAAGGGTGACCGCTCTCAACCCTCCAACTATCGTCCAATTGCTCTTATCTCTTGTCTTTCTAAAGTTTTTGAAACTATTCTTGCTTCCAAATTTCTTAAGCATTTCTCTTCTCATAATCTGCTCTCAGATCGCCAGTATGGCTTCCTTAAGGGTCGCTCTACTGGTGATCTTCTTTCATATCTTACTAACTCTTGGTCATCCTCCTTTCGGGACTTCGGTGAGACTTTTTCTATTGCACTAGACATATCGAAAGCCTTCGATAGAGTCTGGCATAAATCTTTAATTTCTAAACTACCCTCCTTCGGTTTCTATCCCTCCATCTGTGCCTTTGTCTCTAATTTCCTTTCCGGCCGTTCCATAGCTGCGGTTGTGGACGGCCATTGTTCACTTCCTCACCCTATAAACTCCGGTATTCCTCAGGGCTCTGTCCTATCTCCTATTCTCTTTCTAATTTTTATAAATGATCTCCTTAACTGTACCTTAATTCCCATCCATTCATACGCAGACGACTCAACCTTACACTACTCCATTAGTTTTTCAGAACGCCCCAGCCAGCAATCCCTCAACGACAAACGTAATGAAGCCATAGAACTCTTAAATTCTGATCTAAATACTATTTCCAATTGGGGCAGAGAAAACCTTGTTAACTTTAATGCTTCCAAAACCCAATTTCTCCATCTATCTACCCGTCAGGATCTCCCAGCGGACTATCCCTTATTCTTCAACAATACAAAAATCAACCCTTCATCTTCTCTCAATATTCTTGGTGTCTCTTTTTCTTCTGCTCTCATTTGGAAGGACCATATTACCAGTCTTGCTAAGGCAGCCTCCCAGAAGCTGGGTGTGCTCAATCGCCTTAGGGGGTTCTTTTCCCCTGCACAGCTTCTTGCTCTGTACAGGGGCATAGTGCGCCCTTGTATTGAGTATTGTTCACATGTGTGGGGAGGTTCCTCTCACACCGCTCTCCTAGACAAAGTTGAAAGGAAGGCCTTTCGTATCATTAACTCCCGTCCACTCACCAACTCTCTGCAATCTCTCTCTCTCCGCCGCAATGTTGCATCTCTCTCGCTATTCTATCGCTACTATAATAATCAGTGTTCCTCAGAGCTATCCCAGTGCATACCACCTCCTTTACGTAGGGCACGTGGTACCCGTCTTGCAACTCAATCCCACCCCTACTCTGTGCAACTCTCCAACCCAAGAGTGAAACGTTACTCTCAAACTTTCTTCTACTCAACATCTGAGCTCTGGAACTCTCTCCCAGAATCAGTCTTTCCCTCTTCCTATGACTTAAATTGCTTCAAACTCTGTGTGTCCAGGCATTTTGGCTCAAACGTCCCTTGATTTTGGCCCTGTCACTCTTTCAACTATGGGGGAGGCACTCGCTATAGGCAGTTATGCCTTTTGCCTCCCTCAATCACATAGAAAAAAAAAAAAAAAAAAAAAAAAAAAAACATGGAGAGTACTGGCCAATAGCGACCCGTGGAGATGTCGCCATCCACTGCAGCTTTCCCGGTACAGACTTCTCCTAAACAGAAAAGGCCAATATCATTAGGTTGCAAGTTGTGCAGTGTACACGGTCATCTGTGGTACCAGTGTTCAAAGTATCCTAAGGCTACACAGAAAATTGGCAAGGCTAAATCGCTTAAATTATGTACCAGCTGTCTGGCAAGAGACCACTTCAACAGTACTTGCACCAATTCCTACATCAAACCTTGTAAGTATTGCAAGGGGAAACATTGCTTTTCCCTTTGCACCCAGTCTAATTGGCACGACGGCAAAGAAAAGGGGAGAACCACCAAAGAGTCACATGAGAAAGGTAAAAGCGAGGGTAATAAAGTATCTGCTATGTCCATTGCTTCTCGGGAATGTCAATTGCTTCCTACTATGATGCTGCCAGTAATGGGGAGTAATAATAAGCCTACAATGACGTGCACCTTACTCGATCAGTGCTCACAGAGGTCATTCGTTCTGCGGTCATCATTACCCCAGCTCAAGTGTACCAGCAAGGGTCAAGAGAATTTGCGTCTCCATGGTTTCACTGGTGAAGTAGATTCCAGTGACTATGATATAGTGGAGATTTCCTATGTTTATAGAAGAAAGGTATGTCCCATCAAGGCAGTTGTGGTCGACAAACTACCCAGTTTCTATATAGCATCAGAGATTCAACCACATTTGAAATATCTCAGAAGCAAGGGTTATAAACTGGCTGATGATCAACTCTCTGCTAACAATGGAATTATGCTACTGGTCAGAGCTGGTTATTACTACGACCTGGTTCACCCTGGATATCGGCGGGTAGATAAGCTAATAATGCTCCCCACGATCCAAGGGTATGCCATTTCTGGATCCTATGCCACTTCCTCTCAAGACACACAGGTGGAGGTGGTTACGGTCCTCAAGGATAAATATATTAGGCCAAATGTGCCTGATAATACATGTACTGATATAGATAAGCTATGGGACTTGGATAATATTGGAATTGACCAACATGAACTTGATCGGGAGTCCAAGCTAGCATTGAGCTCGTATGAAGAGACTGTAACATATGACTCTGGCAGGGGTCAGTATGTGGTAAGGCTCCCTTGGAATGAAAATAAGAGTAAATTACCTACTAATTTCCATCTAGCACTTGGTAGATTACGTGGCCTTCAGAAGCAGTTTGTCAAGGATCCAAATTATTGCGAGACTTATGCGGCAGTACTAAACGAGCAGGTACAACGTGGATTTGTGGAAAGAGTAGATCTCAGTGAGTATGGGGATAACATCCATTACCTTGCTCACCATGGGATTAAAAAGGACAGTTCCACCACTCCTGTTCGTATTGTGTATGACTGCTCTGCTAAATCCAGTGATCACTCCTATAGCCTGAATGATTGTCTGTACATGGGTTCATCCCTGGTCTCTGATCTCGCGCAAATTATGTTACGCTTCAGATGTCATAACTTTGTGTGGGTTGCCGATATTGAGAAGGCCTTCCTGATGCTTCAACTCCATCGTGAAGACAGGGACTCGACAAGATTGTTATGGCCACGGGACCCAATGGATCTAGATTCAGAGTATCTGGTATACAGATTCCGAGTCGTCTTATTCGGGGCGACCTGTTCCCAGTTCCTTCTCAACGCTACATCTTGCGACATCTTGAGGAGGCTGGACTAGATCCTGACTTCAAGCAGGGGATCTATGTGGACAATCTTCAAGGCACTGGAGACGATGAAGATTTATTGCTCGAAAGATGCTGGGAGATCCGCGATATATTTGCCAAGGCTCATTTATACTTGAGAGAATGGGCCACTAGTAGTGATCTTTTGAAAGGTCAATTTGCTTCTGACAGTGTAGCTACTGAGAATATTGAGGTGAAGTTTTTAGGCCACAAATGGGACACTACCACAAATTGTATATCCTTCTGTCACACCCCATGCGGCAGTGACATTATGACCAAGCGAAACTGCTTAAGCTTGTCAGCAAGGTTGTTTGATCCCCTAGGTTATTTGCTGCCTGTAACTATCTGTGCTCGTATGTTTTTACAGCTACTGTGGCAGCTAAAACTAGATTGGGACACGCCACTCCCGACTGAGTTACAAGAAACTTGGCGGTTAATTCGGTCGGACCTTTCCACATGTTGCAAGGTCCAACTTAATCGTCAGGTTATTGGTGGTCAACAGGTGGATCTACATGCCTTTTCTGATGCTAGTAATAGTGCATACGGTACTGCCATCTATTTATGCAATGGTAGTGGAGCAAAACTAGCTATAGCAAAGGCCAAGGTAGCACCTATTAAGAAAATTACGGTTCTTAAATTAGAACTTACTGCATTGCTTCTGTCTGCTCGTCTAATAAAGTTTACGCTGGATGCTTATACAGACATACTGCGGATTAATAACGTCTATGTCTGGAGTGACAGTCAGATAGCACTTTCTTGGGTACACAGCCAGAAAGTGTTACCTGTTTATGTGTCTAATCGCACTGATGAGATACATAACCTAGTTCCTACAGCTCAATTTCGCTATGTGAGCACCAAGGATAACCCCGGTGACATAATTTCCCGAGGGATCTCGGCGCAACAGTTTCTGTCATTCTCTATTTGGTGGCAAGGACCTACATGGCTTACGTCTCCAACTGAATGGCCACAGGATTTCAGGGAATGCATATCTAATCCTTCAAGTCGACCCCAATATGATGTGTTAAGTAGTTCGACAGTGAGTACTACACATCAGGATAACAAGTTGGTAGAGTGGGAACGTTATGGCAGCTATGATCAATAATACGGGTATTTGCATGGATATACCGTTTCATTAACAACATGAGAAGTCGGGCTAACGGGCCTTTCCTTAGTGAAGATTCGAAGCATATCAGACTCCATGAATTGAGATCAGCGGAAGCGAAACTAATATGTTTAGTACAAAGGGAATCTTATCCTACTGAACATCAATTCCTGAGCAAGGAGTCAAAGGCCAAACCCTCTAACTTAATGAGGCAGCTAGGATTATATATGGAAGGAAGCAAAATTAAGTGTAGAGGCAGGATACAAAAGGCGGACATTATTGATTCTGCGAAATATCCTGTCCTCCTTAGCTCCTCTCATTTGATTACCAAACTGTTGATTCGCCAATGCCATAGGACCTGCCTACATTTTGGCGTAAATTATGTTCTGGCGTATATGCGACAACGTTGGTGGATCCCTAAGATGCGACAAACAATTAAAGGGACCCACAATATCTGTACTGCCCGTAAAAGATTACAGGGTAAGCCTTACTTCCCAGTAGATCTACCTCCCTTACCTGAGTTCAGGGCACAAAGGACTGAACCATTTCAGGTAACCGGGGTAGACTACACCAGAGCGATTCAAGTTAGAGAATCGCCCGGTAATATCATAAAGGTATATGCCGTTCTATTCACATGTGCGGTAACCAGAGCGATTCATATTGAATTGATTGACGACCTATCCAGTGAGGGGTTTTTGCATACTCTAAGACGCTTTGCAGGCCGCAATGGTTTCCCTCAAATTATTATGGGCGATAATGCGACTTGTTATGTCGGGGCCTCTAATTATCTCCAGAGTTTAATGGATGACCCGCAAGTTGTGGCTACCCTCACTGCAAAGGGTTGTCAGTGGAAATTTATACCAGCACGTGCACCATGGTTTGGGGCGATTTGGGAGAGAACAATCAGTATTGTCAAATCTGCCATGAAGAAGGTATTAGGAAGGGCACTGGTGACCAGAAGGGAGTTGCAAACCATATTAATAGAGATTGAGATGTCAGTCAACGACAGGCCCTTGACCTATACCTCGGCAGATGTTGATGACCTCTTGCCCATTTCGCCTTCTATGCTAACACATGGACGAACCCTTAATACCTTTCCTAGATCGTCAGTAACCGACGAAGATCTACAAGACCCTACGTTCGGCGATGCTGACGCCACTCGTCGTCGCTTCCAGTATGTGAACAAGGTGTCGGACGATCTATGGAAAAGGTAGACCCAAGAATATTTGCTGTCTCTTCGCGAGCATCACTCCAATGTGATCAAAGGGACGAATCAACGATGGCCTCGTATCGGGGATATCGTACTGATTCATGATAAGCGTCCTAGGTTATTTTGGAAGCTTGGGAGGGTTGTCGATTTGTTCCAGGGCATTGATGGTCTTATAAGGGTTGCTAGATTACGAACTTCGACTGGGGTTACTACTCGCCCAGTCGTAAGGTTATATCCCTTGGAGCAGGATGTAGAACTGCCGGATGATACTGGCGTCTCTACTGATACCCCTCCGTGGGAGAGTGCTGGTGACAGTGCTCCTCAGGGTGGGGCAGTTGATGATGAGAAGGATGATCCTCCTCTGGCTTTTCAGGTGGCGCTCGCCCCAAAAGGAGGGCGGCTATGAGTTCCGTGGATCTTTGGAGATCTAAGGTCAAACAAGGTGATCTTTGAATCTTTGATGTCCTTTTGTTTTCTGTATATAGCTACTGTATATTGTTTTTGGTGGCGGGCAGTATGTCGGGAATAGGGTAATGATCCTGACAGTTTTAGGTCCAATAGGTCATTTGAATTTGGCGGTATCGTATCGCATCTACGATTCGGCTAGTTCTTTGTGTATTGTCTATCTATCTATCTATCTATATGCTCAGGCCCAATCCCCATTTTGGGGGTAGCCGACTCAAGACAGAGCAAGAACAGGGAAAACACAAAAACAACATAAAACAAAAAATAAACACAGATAAAAAACACAAACTCACACACATCCAGGTCACCCAGGAGAAGACCCAGAGACCAGGGTTACCAAGGTCGCTCCAGCACTCCCCCGGCCCCTGACCACCCGGAGAGGTTCCGATCTCGGTAGGCAGACATGCAGCGGAGCCAAAGCCACAAGCCCTCCCACCACACTTCCAGGCACACCCTTCATATTAATCGTCCCCCCGGGCCAGGCGCCTGATGGACTATTATCTAGTCGAACTTGCGCCTGACCCCTTACTCCAAATGACCACGTGTTCACTCAACTATTCACAAGCATTCTCCATTCACTCCTGTCCACCACCACTTCCCCTGCCTGATCTATAGTCATTCCTTTATCATCCAAAGCCTTTCTTACACAGTCTCTCCATCTCAATGGGGGTCTTCCTGCCCTTCTATCTCCCCTTGTACCTGACTCACATATTCTCTTTGTAAGCCTTTCATCTCCCATTCGTTCAACATGACCATACCAGCTCAGCACCCTTCTGTCCACTCTGGCTGACAAATGTTCCTGCTGCCCCACTCTCCTACGTATCTCTTCATTCCTCAATTGTTTATTATTAAGTGTAGGTTAAATATTAACTGTAATGTATAAATATCTACATCAGCTCTAGATGTATCATGAAACCAAGTTATGGGTTATAATTATTATGAGCCGGCAGCCATATGTGATTTCGGGAAGCGATCGGACACTGGCCCTTTCGTCTCCCAATAACCACCATACAGCCAACAACTTCCCCCCGGCTCTTGACTCACCTTTAGTCCACCATGAACTACCATTGATTTTATATAACAACAGTCCTACATCACCAGTACTATCAGCTAAGTTCATTATGTATCGATATTGTACTATGTAAACATTCCTACATGTCATGCAGATGAATATTATTAGCAGTGTGAAATAGGACCGGACTCCATCTATTAACTTCGCCATATTGGTAATTAACATTTAACTATTTGTTGGGACATTTTCATGTACCAGTGATATGCAATTTAACCTCTTTATCTAAATTCCCGACAATATTATAACACACTCATAATTAATGCAAGCTGCTCGAAACAATAGTCCGAAATATAATTGTATACCATTTATAAAATAACAACCTTATAAAGGACTCGCAACATGGTTTCTGAAGTAAGAGCTCATGTCTGACAAATCATCTTGACTTTCTCCACGATATCTTAACCCCTTCTGTACCGGCAACGTCTTTATCATATTATTCGGGGTATTATTAGACGATTTCATTTAGTTTTGGAAAGACGTTGACCAATTAAAAGGCGACAGACTATCTCAATCCATTTAGCTACCATATTATCCTTCCTATAACCTTCACACAATCCATTTAGCTACCATATTATCCTTCCTATAACCTTCATACAATCGTCTATATATGTAGCTGAATCAAATACAAAAGACGTCGCCAGTACAGAAGGGGTTACATATATATGATGAAGATAAAGCAGTAGACATCGTCTACCTAGATTTTCAAAAAGCATTCGATAAAGTGCCTCATAACAGACTGATAGAAAAACTTTAAGCTCACGGTATTCACTCACGCGGGTCTGTTCTTCATTGGATTCAGGATTGACTAAGTGAGCGAAAGCAACGAGTTGTTATTAACGGCAAAGCCTCAAGTTGTATAAATGTTACGCGGTGTACCACAAGGCTCAGTTCTCGGTCCACTTAAGGGGAGGTTTTTAGTTTGGTCTCTGGATATCCATCAAGCTAAAGATTACACCCCCTTGAGCCCCTTTCAAGATAAATTTGTACATTTTTCGGTAGAAAAATTTCCCGTCTGAAAGCCGGTTCCTCTTAAGATACAGGCTCGCTATCGCTCGCCAGGATAAAATCGACACATAAATGGCATGAAAGGTCTTAAAATTGACAGAAATGGGTCGAAGGTTCTTAAAATCGTCAAAATAATGGGGCGAACGTCTTAAAATTAGAAAAGTAATGGGGCTAAACATGAGGGAGAAAGGAGTCAAGAAAAAAATCCCTCAAGTGGAAATCTCCCCTTAATGTTCTTATTTATATTAATGATATTGATGATGGGCTATCATACAGATGATAACACAACAATTGAAAGGACAGTAATATCACCATTGCACATACAAAAGATTCAGAATGATCTAGTCAAACTGGGCTCAGAAATGGCAGATGAATTTCAATATAGATAAATGCAAAGTGCTCCACATCGGCAGTAAAAATGAAAGCGCAAACTATTCGATTAACAGAATTTAACTAAGGCACATAAATAAAGAAACGAACCTTGAAGTAACTATAACAAGTAATTTTAAACCTACCCAACAAGTCGCTGAAGTTGTAAAACACGCAAATCAAATTATTGGCTACATTCGGAGGTTATTTGAATACAGATCCGAAAACGTTATACACACTTTATATAATTCATTAGTTCGTCCGCATTTGGAATATTGTGTCTATGCATAAGACATTGAAAAACTAGAGAGAGTGCAACGGAGAGTAACTAAAATGATTCTCAGACTAAGAAACAAACCGTATGAGGAACGAATAAATGAGTTAAACCCTATTTACTTTAACAAACCGCGGAATGAGAGGGGACCTAATCCAAGTTTTTAAAATTATCAAAGGCTATGACAACATGGACGCAAGTAAGTACTTCACATTAGATTAAGGCTATGACAATATGGATGCAAGTAAGTACAGTACTTCACATTAGATAACTCAAATTACAAAAGAAATAATAGTTATAAAATTGTGTTGGAAAGGTGTTTCATTCACACGAAGCGTAGCACTTCTTTTTCAACAGAGTTGTCAAATTGTGGAATAAATTGGCTAGAATCATTGTAGATTGCCATACAGTCCAAACATTCAAAACTCGACTATGACAAATATCTTGCCGTGAGCCTGCGACTGACTGCGTTTGTGCCAGAGTAATGCGACCAATTTAGTATCGTACATAATAATACAATTTAGTTCTTCTGACCACAGTCATTGTAGAGATGAAGACCTTCACTCTGATTTTTGTTATTTACAAGCAGCCTAGGTAGGATTAGTAGGTTTGTTGTTGCTTGCTTTCCTTTGTATTCCTTTGTTTATACAAACACAACCTTTGCCACTTCAGACCGAGTTAGCGAGCACCAACTTACGAAATACACAATAAACGCAATCAGCTCAGAGCAAACGTTGTATTGGTTAAATGCATAGCCGCACTAATCTTATGAAACACAATAGTTTATTCGTAATGTTTCGTGACGCAAATTATTATTGAGGGAATTTTGAAAAAGTTGAGAGTGAAGGTTGTCTGTTGATGTTATGTTTGTGTGTTTGTGTTTGGAGGACTGGGGTGAGAGCTGGTGGTGATGTATGTGTTAAAGTTGTAGGAGTGTGTGTGTGTGTGTGTGTTTGTGAGAGTGAAGGTTGTCTGTTGATGTTATGTTTGTGTGTTTGTGTTTGGAGGACTGGGGTGAGAGCTGGTGGTGATGTATGTGTTAAAGTTGTAGGAGTGTGTGTGTGTGTGTGTGTTTGTGAGAGTGAAGGTTGTCTGTTGATGTTATGTTTGTGTGTTTGTGTTTGGAGGACTGGGGTGAGAGGTGGTACAAAGGAGTACAAAGGAGTACAAAGGAAATCAAGCAACAACATATCTAGTGACCCTTCTAGGCTGCTTGTCCTCCAAAACACTGAGGATCAAGTGTCCAAACAGTGGTTTAGAGTGGGTAAGTGAACATTGGAAAGGGAACTACTGCCCTGCCACTAACGTGGCAGGACTAGGAAGTTAGTAGGGGACATATGGGTTAGTAACTGAGGGGAGGATAAAATAAAGTTATTCATTTACAAACGCAGTCAGTCGCGGGTTTGATGCGAGATATTTGTCTAGGCGGAATTTAAATGAATCAACGGTGCTGCAGTCTCGGGGAAGCCCATTCCACAAGTTGACAACTCGATTGAAGAAGAAAGTGGTGGTGATGTCTGTGTTAAAGTTGTAGGAGTGTGTGTGTGTGTGTTTGTTTGTGAGAGTGAAGGTTGTCTGTTGATGTTATGTTTGTGTGTTTGTGTTTGGAGGACTGGGGTGAGAGGTGGTGGTGATGTCTGTGTTAAAGTTGTAGGAATGTGTGTGTGTGTGTGTTTGGAAGACTGGTGTGAGAGGTGGTGGTGATGTCTGTGCTAAAGTTGTAGGAATGTGTGTGAGTGTGTGTGTGTGGATGTGTGTTTGTGTTTAGAAGGCTAGTGTGAGAGGTGGTGGTGATGTATGTGTACCGTGTTAAAGTTGTAGGAATGTGTGTGAGTGTGTGTGTGTGGATGTGTGTTTGTGTTTAGAAGGCTAGTGTGAGAGGTGGTGGTGATGTATGTGTACCGTGTTAAAGTTGTAGGAATGTGTGCGTGTGTTTGTGTGCGTCAATACTTTACCTCAACCATCACTAATTATAAGCTGGGTGGAAGATATCAGTGTTCTCTCTCTGTGGAAATGGAATAATTCCTATCATTACCTTGTTTTGGTTGTGTAGGATTATGAGTTATCCGGATCAAAACTAGAACACAAAAACTCCAGAACGATAACATATAATATATCATCACATCCTAGATATAAGGAGGGGGCTTTATCTTGCTCCTCGGACCTCTATCTAGCTTATTTAAACACATGCAAGACACCCTTACACAAATAGTGTACATTTTTTGCGAGAGAAATGTCCCCACCCAAGACTGGTTTCTCCTCAATTATTCTCACTATCACTCGCCAGAAAACAATGACACCTAAATGACAAAGAAGTGGGGCTAAAGTTTATATAACCCCCAAACTAAAGGGGCGAATGTCTTGAAACCTTAATGATAAAATGGCTAAACATGAGGAGGAAGGAGGTCCAGGAAACACAAAACTTATCCTCCCAAATAATGAACATAGGGTTTTCTGTGAACTCAGCCATTTAGAGGATCCCGATACACCGGCTTAATGGAGAGTAACACGATAATCCAGTCATGTTTCTCGGTAACTCTTTCCAATGTTATGAACCACAGACAACATTGTCAAGCATTACCAACATGTATTTGTGCTTAATAATATCTATCTCTCTCTCTCTCTCTCTTCTCGCTTTCTCTCTCTCTCTCTCTCTCTCTCTCTCTCTCTCTGTCTCTCGACAACAGTTTTATTCATCCAATATTTCGAAGGGAATGTGAACGAATAATGGAGACAACCATTATCCCAAAATAGAGGTTAACCCTATTTTGTTTTATCCGTGTATGACCTCCCTTGTTTACTCCATTAGTTTGGATACTTTAAGACGTTACACCATATTAGTTAGATGTTTCACCCCATGCATGTGTATTTTTTTCCGGGTGACCGATAGTGAGCCTGTAACTTGGAAGATATCAACCTTCGCCCGGAATATGTTTGTATCGAATAATGTACACATGTTGTTTGAAAGGGATCTGACTTGACGTGTTTAAGTTTGAAGGAAATATGGAAAGGCAGTTTTGTTAGCTTTGGGAAGAAATTAGAATACTCTTAAATTGCCCGAATAAGACAGAAGTAAGTCAAGTCTTCCATAATGTATGTATGTATATACTCAGGCACATCACACATCACTAGGGGTAAGACAGAGCCCAAACATAACACAACAATTAAGTTCCAATTCATAGAGTCTGGGATCACTTCGCGATCCCTCTCCCCGTAATCTGTCTCGTCTAGTAGGCGAATTCTACAAG
>JBAKBP010036915.1:0-17895 GCA_037953745.1 Lithodes maja | reverse complement strand
GGGGGGGGGGGTATGTTTGGTTTGTTTATTGAGTCATTGATTGATTTGTGTGTATATTTGTTTGATTGATTTGTGGATTTATTTGTGTGTGTATTTGCTTGGTCGATTTGCGCATCATTGGAATTGATTGGGATATACTTATTGTGTTTTATTATTATATTTACCCTTTTCTTTTGTATATGTGTTTCTATGGTTGTTTGGGAATATTACTATTTGTATGCCTGTCTACTCTATATCAAATCCTATTAGCATATCGCCCCATATAGGGTAGGTGTGGCAGAGTGGTCTTGCCACTGGACTGGTAATCCAATGGACCCGGGTTCGAATCCCAATATGTCAATGGGAAGATATTATTGGGATGGAATTTGTGCTGTACCTAGTATCAGTGCATTACCACAGCACACCGAAATGCCAAATAAATACCCTCATTGTTCCCTGATTGAATAGCATTGTATGAATATTCCCATATTCACAAATATGCTACAGGGGGGCAATGCCTAGTGAGTTAATTGCTCAATAGGTGGCGTTCTGAGAGTGAGGGTCCGAGCCTGGGGGATGAGACTGTGAAGCACAGAGGCGAAGCAGCTTCAGAGGTGGAATTGCTTCGAGCCGTGAAGCTTCGCATGTCTCACTCCCTAGACTGGAGCAAGACCTCACGGGCCTCACCGTGTTCAGCGGTAGAGTGTAAAGGCTATCAGCCTATGCCCGAGAGGGAGTAGTTGGAATATAGAAAAAAAAAAAAAAAAAAAAAAAAAAGCACCTCTGTCACCTGTGCTCCCAACCAACACCACTTTCACTCATATACCTCTCAACTTCATCTTTCCACCTCACTCTCGGTCTGACTCTCCCTTTCCGTCCTTCCACCTCACTCTCATACACTCTCTTAGTAATGTTCTTGATTGCTATACGTTCCACATGGCCAAACCATCTCAAGGTGTTCCTTTTTACACGTTCCAGCACATCCACATCCACACCACACCTCCTTCTTACTTCCTCATTCGTCTGTCTATCCCTCCATGTAATTCCACATTATAATTGTTTAGAGTTTGGCTATATACTGTAGATATCTTCCCTGCACTCGACGTTGCCTAAGAAACAGGTTATTGTAATTTTTCTTTTATACATATCTGTGTTTTACAAGTCTTCTTAACTCTTTGAATATGGGAGCCCACATGTGACCATAACCCTTTCAGTTTACAATACCGCGGATTTTATGCAACTTAGAAAGGGACATTCCTTCCTTTTGCTTTTGATGTGTTCGCCGCTCTTCTAGCGGCACCAAGGAGCGCGACGCCCCTCGTTATGGGTGGTGATTTGGTGCAGTAGACTGTTTGAAGCGACAGCTCGCTCCCTTGCGAGGATGGGCTCGTCTGGCACTTTTTGCAGTTCGACATCTAGGGCTCTCTTGAAGTTGTCTAACGAGATGTCCCTCATGTCTCTTACTCGCCGTGGGAGTTTGTTGAAGAGACGTGGGCCTCTGTATGATAACCAGCCCTCTCGCAGAGAGCCCATAGCACCCCTGTTATTCATCCGGGGGATTTCGCATTCCCAGCCTCTCCTATCACTGAATTTCATGACTATCGGAGTATGTAGGTTTGGTACTAAACCCTCTGCGATTTTCCACGTGTATATTATTAGGTAACGTTCTCTTCTACGTTCCAGTGAGTACAGATTCAGTGCTCTTAAACGCTCCCAATAGTGTAGATGTTTTATCGAACTTATATGCGAAGTGAAATTTCTTTGTACACTCTCTACGTCATTTATTTCACCTGCTTTGTATGGGGATGTTAATACGCTACAGTATTCAAGCCGCGGTAGCACTAGAGATTTGAAGAGCGTTATCATAGGCAATTCACCGCGTGTGTGTTTTAAAAGTACGCAGAATCCAACCCGTTAGACGTTTCGCAGCCGCCACTTTGACCTGGTTATTTACTTTGAAACCCATATTTTCAGACATTAATACCCCAAGGTCTTTCACACTGTCTTTCCGTTCTATTATGTGGTTAGATTCTGTTAAGTAATTTGTAATTTCTTTAACACCAATATTATCTCCGTACCGTATTAATTGGAATTTTTCCTCATTGAATTGCATGTTGTTTTCCCTGGTCCACTGGAACACTACATTCATGTCTTCCTGCAGTCGGCCCGTGTCCTCTTGTGTGTTTACTATCTTGCTTAATTTTGTGTCATCAGCAAAAGACGACACCGTACTGTGTCTGGTGTTGGTATCTATGTCGCAAATTAGTATGAGGAACAGAAGGGGCGCTAGCACTGTTCCTTGGGGCACTGAGCTTTTGACATCCGAAGGCTCAGAAGTGACTTGGTTTACTGCTACCGATTGTTTTCGGTTTACGAGGAAATTGTATATCCACCGTCTGATTTTCCCAGTTATACCTTTTGCTTTCAGTTTGTGGGCTATTATACCATGGTCACATTTATCAAATGCCTTAGCAAAATCGGTGTAAATGACATCCACGTTTTTCTTTTCTTCTAGCGCTTTAAGAATTTTGTCATAGTGTTCCAAAAGTTGTGAGAGACATGATCTTCCCGCTCTGAACCCATGTTGACCGGTGTTGTGTAGTTCATTTGTCTCCATGAATGTTGAAATTTTGCTTCGCAGGACTCACTCGAAAACTTTAATGATGTGAGAGGTTAGAGCTACCGGGCGGTAGTTTTTTGGTAGTGCTTTACTCCCTTCTTTATGCAGTGGGGCAATTATTGCGTTTTTCAAGCTATCTGGTATGTCACCAGTGTCTAGACTCCTTCTCCACATTATAGCCAGGGGTTTTGAGAGGTTTTCCTTACATTTCTTCATTAGGATCAAATTCCATGAGTCCGGGCCTGGTGCCGAGTGGGATGGCATGTTGGAAATGGCCTCTTCTATGTCTTTTGGACCGAAATCAATATCCAGCATCTGAGGGGTTTCCGTGGGGGAGGTTTCCATGAAAAATATATTTTGGTCTCTGATGACTTTTGTTTCATCAGGCTCACTGAATGCCATTTCATACTGCCTGCTTAAGATTTCGCTCATTTCCTTTTTGTCCCCTGTGAAAGAGCCGTCCCCTTTGCTCAGTGGGCCGATGTTTGATGTTGTTTTAGCCTTTTGTTTGGCGTATGAAAAGAAGTATTTGGAATTTTCCTTTATACCTGCAATAGCTTTACTCTCCTCTTCCATATGTTGTAGTTCATATGATATTCTTAGCCTTTGTTCAATTTCCACAATTTCTCTATCTATTTCGACCTTTTGCCTATCCTGTAGATGTTGATGTGTGCGTCTTTGTGTGAGTAATTTTCTTCTTCTGTACAGCCTCCTCCTTTCCCGATCTTGTTTGCTTCTTCGTTTTGTTTGTCTTGCAGGTATATGGTGGCTACAGATTTGGGTCATGGTTTCTGTTATTAAGACTAGACATTCTGCTGGTGTCAGGTTATCCATTAAATCTTCCCAGTCTATTTCTTCCATTTCTTGATTTACCTCTTCCCACCTAATGTTTTTGTTATTGAAGTTAAATTTACTGAAGGGGCCGGTTTTTGTTCTCGATTCTGAGGTTGTCTGTACACTTTCTAAGGTTGTTTTGATCTCAATTAATTTATGATCTGAGTATGTTGTGTCCGATATGTTAATGCTGTGTACTAGAGAGTCGTTGTTAGTGAAGACCAGGTCTAAGATATTGTTTTCCTGTGTGGGTTCAGCAATATGTTGGGTAAGACTAAAAAAATCACAAAGTTCAAAAAGCTCTCTCGTATTAGTATTTGCTTCTCCGGTGTTATTTGCCACTAACTGGTTTTCTAGTTGTCTCCATTTAATGTTTGGTAGGTTAAAGTCTCATAGCCATATAATATTTGGTGTTGGGTTCCCCAGGGTTTCCACTTCTGATTTTATTTTGTTGAGCTGGGTTTTGAATTCTTCTCGGGATGAGTCTGGAGGCCTGTATGTAACAATAACTGCTAAATTTAGGGATTCTATTTTAACTCCAAGTATTTCCACCACTTCATTACTGTTATTTAGGAATTCAGTACATATCAGTGAGTCATGTATGTACAAGGCTACACCTCCATGTGATCTATGCGTTCTGTCCGCCCTATGTAGGTTGTAACCAGGAATCCATACCTCACTATCTTCCTGATCTTTAATGTGAGTTTCTGTGAGAGCCGCAAATATAGCGTTTCCTTCTTCTATCAGGCCCCTAATAAATGGTACTTTGTTCGTGGTTCTATTTTTTAGGCCTTGGATATTTGCAAACAAGATTGGGGAGGGATTGTTTGGAGTACTATGTGTACCTAATAGTCTTCGGGATGTATTGGCCACTCTTGGGAGGCCAGGAGGTGCTCGAGGTGTTCTATGTGCTCTTCCATCTCCCTCAGTCTCTTCATCTTCATCTGCCCTTTCCCTCCTTGCCTTTTTCCTCTGTCTCGTCCTCCCATAGCTAGAGAGTTTTTTGGGCTACCATTCGTGTTAGGTCTAGCATATCTCCAAGTCCCTTTAATATGAAAAGCTGGGCATTTCATATTGTAGCAGGTCTTGTTCTCAAGTGATGTCTTGCAAAGGGATGGGTGGTGGTATTTGCAGGTTTCACCAAATCTACATTTTCCATGACTGGTTATGTTGTTGCAAATTTTGGGATGAGCAAATCTACATGAATTCCCATTATATTCGCCCTTTTGACCAAAGTAGCACCTTCTTTCCAGATAATATCTGCACACTGGTGTAGACAACCCCAGTAGGTGTGGCTGGGGCTGCGAGGGGTTATGTGGTGAGCTAAGTGTGGTTGTGGGTGATAGTGGGCTTGGTGTATGGGTGGGTGAGGCCTGCAGGGGGTGGAGTTAAGGGTCGGTTGTAGGTGGGCAGGTGGCAGTGGTGAGGGGGGAGACGATGTGGAAGGGGAGCCTGATATGGGGGCTTGTTGCATCCTACGTTCATCCTGCAAATGTATTTGATCAACAGCAGTAGGGTGGTCAATGGCCATAGATGGGATTAATGTGGGTGTTTTCTGGGTCTGGGGAGATGTGCGGCAGGGTTTGTGGATATGTAGGGTGCGAAAGGTTGTTGTTCGGCAGGCAATGTGTGTTGATGTGCAGGAGGCAATGTGGGCATTTTCATGGGAAGGTGTGCGTGTGTGGGTTGTGATATTAGTATGGGCCCTGAGGCCCCAATAGTTCCCCATTTTCTGTGAAAGGTAGCTATGCCTTGGCTATATTTCAGTCTATCTTGTACTTCTGTATTTTCTACAGTCTGTATGACTTGCCATGTGATATCGAAACAACTATCGCAGAAATGGAGGTTCTTCCCTCTTGTATTGTACGCCTCATTTATTGGTGTCAATCCTATGCAAATCCAGTGGTATGGTTGCTTGCATATCCGACATGCGGTGCCTTTATGCATGTGTATATTCATCTTACACCTCGTACAGTTGTCTCTGGTAGACATTTTTGTATGTTTTTTTGTTTTTGTTTTTCCACCCGCCCTTACATGGGGGAGAGAGAGAGAGAGAGGGGGGGGGGCTTGGAGGACAAGGAGGTGTTTGTTACACGGTTTGTGGGGAGTGGGGGGGGGGGTGCCACTCGTTTACACTCGTTATGTTTAAACTTTAAGTAACTTTAAGTAACACTTTCAATAATTATCTTATGAAACAGAATTCTCACTGCCCTAACCACTTTTCCCGTTTTTGGTCGACTGTTTAGCGGAATATACGGCACTCTAGGAAAATAACGAACTTTCCAGGCTACCTATATACATATAGTATCTATTTTAATTTTCATATTTTACCTATCAACTTGATTCAACACTGCTCAGGTTCGAATTTTCACCACATTTGGTTGCGTGGGAGATCTTTCTCTCCAATAACGTCACTACTAACCTGCGATATGGTCGAGAAATAATCTGCACTGATTTAATTTGTTTACATATTGTTTTTCTCTGTTTGCTATTATTTACGATATTTGTTTTGTCGGTACCCTTTCCTGTCGAGGTTAAGTTTCGCTTTTGGTAAAATCGTATAGGGGGAGGGGAGGGGACGTGTCCAGGAGAGCGAGGGGATATATGTGTTTATGGTCTTTGCGGTCACCAAGGGTATTTTGTTTACAGCATACGTCCTGTTCCCAAGCTAAAAGTTAAAAGTTCCCCTGACTTTAATTCTCTGTATTATACTTTCCTAGTTTATTTACGTGATATACGATGTTCACTATCACTTTTAACTTAGGCTTCCTATTTTCCCATAGTCCTGTTTGATTTCATAGGACTATATAGCTAACACTTTGCTTTGGGACGTAACGGTTTTTTCTTTCCCTTCTTCTTTCCACCCGCCTTATGGGTCTGCCCTAGGCCTGTCCTAGACCAGCACCGTGGCACTGCTGTAGGAGTTAACGGATTTTTTCTCCAAAACGCGTATATCTCTCCAGATATTTTATCAATCGGTTCGATTTTGCACTTCACAGGACCGCGACACTACGTTTGTTATTGTGTGTGATTTTTTGAAAGTTTAATCACCAGTATCCCGCGGGATAGTCGAAAAATGCCGGACCGCGATGGACGTGACCCTCCTCTCTGACTGACAGGACAGGACAGATGGAGGAGATGGTGTAGCATATATTTAGTTGAATGAGCTTAAAGATATCTTACATTTTACCATATTAAATAAACCTGAACATCTTTGGTTAGGATAGGCTCTCATATCTTTGGTTAAGTTTTGATTGGTAGTGATAGTTTAGGTTTTCTTTTAGTTCGTACGATTTCACTTAAAACAAAATATTACTGGGTAATTCTTGCTTAAGGTTTTGTCTTGTTGAGTGTTAACATGAGAAAAATATACCGCAATGGTGTGTGTGTGTGTGTGTGTGTGATTTAATACAGAAAACTATACAATTGTTTAGCCTGCAATTCGTTAGTTGATTTGTCAGATATATTGGAGCCTTTCTCTATTTTCTCTGACGCAATGTCTTGAGAATTGTTTATTTTTCTGATCGCAAATGTACACCTGACTCGAGTTACTTTGTTGAAGGACACGCACAACTCTTGTCTTGGGAAGCGTTGTTTGAAAAGGATAGGGTTAACCCCTTCAGCACGATGACGTAATGTTCATCATATTCTGGTTACCATTAGACGATTTTTCAGGACTCCCAAGGGGTAAATACGATCTCAGTAAACCTTCTGAAAAACACCGGTCCTTCGAAAACTGCATAAAATCTGTTTAATTTTAGCCCGAATCCAAGACAGAAAGGCGTTATCGTGCTGAAGGGGTTAATTAGAGAACCTGGAGTAAGAGCGAGCGGCCATTATTTTATGGTTTTTCCCTATGGACATCATTTTGGTGCCTCAATTATCAAAGAACGACGATTTATTATATTTTGACCTTGTAAGATGTATACCCAAAGACTAAACTATATGTCCTATACCAGTATACCCAAGTGTTTATTATCGGTATGGTAATATTGGAGTGTAAAGAGAGAAAAATATCACCAGTGGCACCAAGATGGCGGAGGTTGGCCGATCTCTGTTACTATAGGGTCTCTAGGGGGAATTATAAGGCTGTTTATACCTGATCTGCTCATAAGGGAGTGCCGGTTGGTTTTTCACGACCCCCTTCTCCCTCATGCTTAGCCCCAGCAGTTTTCATTTTTTTTAAAAGACTAACGCCCATTAGATTGGCGATTTTGATACTTTTCGCCCCATTTATTTTGGTCAAATTAAGACCTTTTGTGCCATTTAGGTGTCAACTTTTTCCTGGCGAGCGATAGCGAGGTACATTTTTCTATCAAAAAATGTACAACTTTATCTAGAAGGTCGATCTTTGCGATGCTTTTATGAGCTTGATGGAGGTCTAGGAAGGAAACTAGATACCAAATAATAAATAAGTATACGGTATCGACCACAACCCTTCCCCCTAAACCCTTAATTAGAATGTTAACCCTTTCAGTACGCCTCACTAGCATCCTGTTCACTGTATGCTGCTTAATTGAAATTGTTTTGTTCAGAGATTGTATTTAAACCTTTGTAAATATGCTACTACTACTACTACTACTACTACTACTACTATGTTTTTATATCGCCACATATTGACAATTTTAATGTAAATTTCACCTACTATGTAATATATGTTCGTCTGTTATGTATATTATGAAATAAAGTTAATTGATTGATTGGTTGACTACTACTACTACTACTACTACTACTAAAATGCGCGTGTGTGTGTGTGTGTGTTAGTCTTTGGTGTTTATACCGTTCTTTTTTATATCGCATTTCGGGGGGGGGGGGGGTTATGGGGGGGAGGGGCGATGTGTTTTTCATTTATATTTACTTTGGATTCTATGTTGTTGAGCGATTGGTATGAGAGCGAAAGGTAAGCTTTGTTTGGATTACTGTGTGTTTGTTTTATAGGTTTGTTGTTTTGGCTTATGAGTGTGTGTGCGTGTGTGTTTATGTGTGTGTATGTGTGTGTGTGTGTATATGTGTGTGTGTGTGTTTGTGTATGTGTATGTGTGTGTGTGTGTGTGTTTATGATGCACAAGGGACACGGGCACATTACCACATATGTACATGGCTAGATGCACATGAACACACACATACACACGCAAGACACACACACACTACACACACACACACTACACTACACACACACACACTACACACACATACACTACACTACACTACACACACACATACTACACACACACACATACTACACACACACACTACACACACACACACACCACACTACACTACACTACACACACACACACACACACACACACACACACACACACACACACACACACACACACACACACACACACACACACACACACACACACACACACACACACACACACACACACACACACACACACACACACACACACACACACACACACACACACACAACCACACACACACACACACACACACACACACACACCACACACACACCACCCCCCCCCCCCCCCCCCCCCGGTTTTATATATGCATAAAAATAAACATTGGGTATTATCGCTGCGGCCGCAATAGGATAGCGGCGGGGGGGGGGGGGGGGTAGTGATTAATAAGATCTGCATGTATTGGTCATTTGTCAGAATACGTGTTGGGGGGAGGGGGAGGGGGGTTAAGTGTTTGTGGTGTATGGGGAATTTATTGTGGCCGGAATAGGGGGTATGGGGTCGGGGAGAGAGAGAGAGAGAATTTTTGGATGTGTAAGTGGGGTGGATTTGGTTATGGCGGATAGCTGTGGCCTGATGAAATCCATCCGCCTCGTATTTTATCTTGGGGTGTGTGTTAGACTACATCTATATATAGTCTTCAATCTCTTCATAAACATAATTTACTTTGTTTCCTAGTTGTCCTAAGTTCAAGTAATTTTATTATTTGTGTGTGTGTAAGAGAGAGAGAGAGAGAGAGAGAGAGAGAGAGAGAGAGAGAGAGAGAGAGAGAGAGAGAGAGAGAGAGACTAAATGCATGAATGAGGGAGTACTCGAGGTGCTTACTACCAAAACAGATTAAGCTCGCCCAACGCTAAATCCACTCCCATATTAAAACCCCGAGTGTCCTTTTAATATCCACCATAATACCTCACCAGTAATGTATCACCTGTCCAATAATACGATCAGTAATATACTGTATACATGGTGCGGTACGGTACATCTGATAATAATATCCTGGAAAGCGTTTTAATGATTTGCTTATAACCCGATCTGGTGCGAGGCCGGTCGTTTTGGGCGCTCCCTTGTTTCACCACATTCATTTGGAGATCATTCAAAATTTCACCTCTTTCATTTGGATATTTTTAAAAATTTGCCCTCATTAGTTGTCGTTTTGTGTGTGTGGGGCGGGGGGGGGGGGGGGGGGGGGGAGGCTAAAAAATATGCTTCAAAATGACTGCCAAAAAAGTGCAAAACAAATGTTGCTACAATCGTGTAGGCCTATACTATATAGTTGTGTATAGTGGGTTAAGTGAGGCCATCTTGAGGGTACTGGCTAGTAATTATATAAGCTCGGTTTAGCCTCCCACGGTCAATCTATTTACTAGGTTATTATGAGAGAGAGAGAGAGAGAGAGAGAGAGAGAGAGAGAGAGAGAGAGAGAGAGAGAGAGAGAGAGAGGTTGAACATATAAGGTAGAAGACAACCTACTACTCCATCACAGTCCACCAACCACCTGTTTAAGGGGAGATGGTTGTTTTTCTGGCCCCCCTTCTCTCTCATCGTTCCTCCCACCTAGGCGGAAACGGCCTTCGGTCAGAACTGTTTTCTACCGAAAAATGTTCAAATTCATCTTGAAGTTGTTTATTTATTTTTTTATTTATATGTTTTATATATATACTGTATATATATATTTATATATATATATATATATATATATTTTTTTTTGCCTGGTGGAGGTCTAGGGAGGACACTAGTCTTAACAAAATATTCAAAAGATGAACAAATTAGCAAATAAACACGCCCTCCCTCACTCTTGTTCTTCTTGGACCAGATAATTAAACGTTCTCAGACAGGATTCAACAATGATCTATGAGGGAACGGTAGAATCAACGGCTCACACTAACATCACATCTCGTTCTTAGGCAGGATTCAACAAAGATCTATGAGGGAACGGTAGAATCAACGGCTCACACTAATTGTAATGCTTTTCCCACTTCGGCCGCTCAGCCCAAACCAGTCTCTGGGGTCAAAACAACTGCTTGGCTTTGATTCTCGGCCCAAGTTCTGTATTCCGATAGTTGTTTTTTTCCAGCTGACGGTAATTTGCCATATATCTATCTGGATTACTCGGGTATTACGAAGATTTTGCACCGAAATGTGCTGTTCATTATGAACACTTGGTATTTCTATGTCGCAAATGCATAGTAGTATCATATTTTCATATTCAGTATCGATAAATCAGATGCTAAGGGATTCAATTTACCGTCAGCTGAAATAAAATTTACTGTCAGCTGAAATAAAACAGACTATAGACAAGCCTCATTATTGTTGGTGGAAATTACTGTACGTTTGCCCTTTTCCTAGACCTATACCCTGTTCCAAATATGTAGGCAATTTTTTTTTCTGTGTGTATGAAGGAGACAAAAGGCAGGATACCTGTAACGAGTGATTCCCCCAAAGCTAAAAGAGGTTGGAGTTAGGAGTCAAAATGCCTGGACACAAAGTTTAAAGCAGTCTAAGTCATAGGATGAAGGAATGATTGATTGAGGGAGAGAGTTCTAGAGTTCACTTGTTGAGTAGAAGAAAGACTGAGAAAATTTGCCAATTCTTGAGTTGGACAGCTAGCCAGAATAGGGGTGGGACTGTGTTGAAAGGTGGGTGCCTCCCACTCGCCGCAAGGGAGGGGCCCGAGGGGGTATGCATTGAGAGAGCTCTGAAGAACGCTGATTGTCGTAATAGCGATAGAAGAGTGAAAGAGACGCAACGTTAACTTCTATAACACACACGACTAGAGTAATCGAGCTAATATATTTACCATATGGGATGGATCAACCAGGGAATAGGTGTGGACATTTACAGTCCATTTGCTCTGGCCCCTTTTTGAGTTACAGAGGTTAGGGTTCACGATTTTTGGCCTACCTATATAGAACAGGGTATAGTCAATATGGTATGCTATATTCTGTTTCTTTCCAGCTGATGGTAAATTGTCATGTCCTCATCTATATTACTCAACTATTACGAGTATTTTATGGAGAATTGTCTTGTTAATTATATAAAATCGGTATTTATATGATGTAGAGACAACGTACTTTCATATACGTTCATTAATTATCGAAAAATAAGCTGCTACATGATTCAATTTACCCTCAGCTGGAAATAAACAGACTGTTGATGTAATTGCAATGAAAAATACTTGTGTTGTATAATGTTCCGGTACTTCTCATTGCAATTATAAAAAAGTAGCGTACCGGTATCATATTAAGGGGTGAAGGGTTTATTTGTTGGTCGATTTATATATTTATTCATTATGTGTCTTAGTTTCCTCCCTAGACTTCCATCAAGCTTAAAAGAACATCCCCAAGATCCACCTTATAGATAAATGTGTGCATGTTTCGATAGTCATGAAATGTAGGAAAAAGTAAATGAGTAGTAAGACAACGGTAGACGAGATTATGTTGTGGAATGTAGGAAGGGAAAGACAGAGGGACAGGAAACAGCTGGGAGGTGTGGAAGGAAGGAAGGGACAGGTAGAACAAGGAACAGAGGGGGCATTAGACAGGTGCCAGACGGGTGAGTTACAAGGAGTTACAAGGGAGAGAGAGAGAGAGAGAGAGAGAGAGAGAGAGAGAGAGAGAGAGAGAGAGAGAGAGAGAGAGAGAGAGAGAGAGAGAGAGAGAGAGAGAGATTTAAATAAATAGCCTATATTGTCCACACAGACTTTACGATCCAAGTGAAGTGGGCAGGACTTAATTTTAGTAGAGAGAGCTGAGCCCTACTGTATATATTTTGGCGAAGGTTTGAACCACGCTGGAGCCAGTATAAGTAGTTTGTGGGGTGGATACTCACAAGTTAACGCCTCTGTCCAAACCCTGTGGTAGATCTAACTTACCTTCATTGGGGGTTTTGGATTCGAATTATAATGGCTCAAGGGGGTGTAATTTTAAGCTTGATGGAAGTCTAGGGAATCAACTAAAAACCTCCCCTTAAGACGATGTTATGCTGTTAAAGAAGGATCTGTGGTAGTAAAAATGGTTAAGTGAGATAGTTCGAAGCCCATTAATTGCTGGAGGCCCGTTTTTAAACTGAATATAATCTTCTAATAGTAACCAGAATAAGATAACAAAAAATACGTCATATCTCCGTCCCTCCCTGTCCCTTGCTGCTGCTGCTGCTGCATTAGACAGGTGCGAGACGGGAGAGGAGGGGAAAGGGACAGGGAGGGACGGAGCTATGACGTATTTTTTGTTATCTTATTCTGGTTACTATTAGAAGATTATATTCAGTTTAAAAACGGGCCTCCAGCAATTAATGGGCTTCGAACTATCTCACTTAACCATTTTTACTACCACAGATCCTTCTTTAACAGCATAACATCGTCTTAAGGGGAGGTTTTTAGTTGATTCCCTAGACTTCCATCAAGCTTAAAATTACACCCCCTTGAGCCCCTTTCAAGATAAATTTGTACATTTTTTCGGTAGAAAAATGTCCCGGCTGAAAGCCGGTTCCTCTTAAATTACAGGCTCGCTATCGCTCGCCAGGATAAAATCGACACCTAAATGGCACGAAAGGTCTTAAAATTGACAGAAACGGGTCGAAAGTTCTTAAAATCGTCAAAATAATGGG
This sequence comes from Lithodes maja, assembly GCA_037953745.1. Classification (NCBI taxonomy): domain Eukaryota; kingdom Metazoa; phylum Arthropoda; class Malacostraca; order Decapoda; family Lithodidae; genus Lithodes; species Lithodes maja. Next base: position 4,644 of record JBAKBP010036915.1, on the reverse strand, counting down.
GCGAACGTCTTAAAATTAGAATAGCAATGGGGCTAAACATGAGGGAGAAAGGAGTCCAGAAAACAATACCTCAAGTGGATATCTCCCCTTAATACAGCTAAATTAAAATAAAAAAGACGCCACCGGTACAGAAAGGCGTTAAGAAATAGCCCTGATGAAAGTCAGTAATTATACACTGCGGTTAGAAAGTAGGGTTGTGAGAAGGGTAATTCACGTGTCCACAATATTCTACCCATATAAACCACACGCATGACAATGTAAATCACAGTCAATATACCCAATGATTTTATATATATATATATCATAGCATTTGTTATATCTTTGGTTTCATCCAGTGCATTAAGCTATTTTCGTTCATTAAGTGAAATGTGTTGCTTTACCCATTTCACAGGCGTTTTATCACCCAAGAGGCAGATTTGTATTAGTCTTGTTTAGGCCCCAATTACCTAGGTTAACACTAACTCCTCCGACGCTTTGAGGGTAATTGTTATTCTTTCTGTGTTATAATATTGAGTTTTGTTTGTCATATTTCGAGCATTTTCTTGACCCCTGATACACCCCTAAACTAAGGAATATGTCTCCATACCCCCTTTAAGTCAAATCTGTGGTGTAATGGTTAAGGTGTCTAAAAATCTGTGTGTGCTAACCAAGGTTCGAATCCCGGTGGATCACATAATTATATGCTTTCATTAATTTCATTGGAGGTGTTTGGTGTTGTGGTGAAATTAATACAATATAGATTATGAGAATTTATGCCAGCGGGTGTACGTGACAGAATAAATGACTAAAGTTGAGCCGATAAGCTGCCAGATCGGTGTTGACGATACAAGTTGAGGAAGAAGGCCTTATGGTGTGGTACCGGGTTGTTTGTTTTATGTTCATGTTGGCTCACTCGGTTTGTCTTTCCCGATTTTTGTGTCCAGTCGAAGGTCATTTGGCTGCCTCTGTGCTTGTGGCTGCGGGACTTGGGCTTCATTTATTTAATATCTATTGTTTTTATGTACATGTTTTATTATTTGTATTTGTCTTGTTATGGTTGTTTTGTTTTGTATTTGTCTTGTTATGGTTGTATTATTTGTATTTGTCATGTTATGGTTGTATTATTTGTATTTGTCTTGTTATGGTTGTATTATTTGTATTTGTCTTGTTATGGTTGTTTTGTTTTGTATTTGTCTTGTTATGGTTGTATTATTTGTATTTGTCTTGTTATGGTTGTATTATTTGTATTTGTCTTGTTATGGTTATTTTGTTTTGTATTTGTCTTGTTATGGTTGTATTATCTGTATTTGTCTTGTTATGGTTGTATTATTTGTCTTGTTATGGTTGTTTTGTTTTCTATTTGTCTTGTTATGGTTGTATTATTTGTATTTGTCTTGTTATGGTTGTATTATTTGTATTTGTCTTGTTATGGTTGTATTATTTGTATTTGTCTTGTTATGGTTGTATTATTTGTATTTGTCTTGTTATGGTTGTTTTGTTTTGTATTTGTCTTGTTATGGTTGTATTATTTGTATTTGTCTTGTTATGGTTGTTTTGTTTTGTATTTGTCTTGTTATGGTTGTATTATTTGTATTTGTCTTGTTATGGTTGTTTTGTTTTGTATTTGTCTTGTTATGGTTGTATTATTTGTATTTGTCTTGTTATGGTTGTATTATTTGTATTTGTCTTGTTATGGTTGTTTTGTTTTGTATTTGTCTTGTTATGGTTGTATTATTTGTATTTGTCTTGTTATGGTTGTATTATTTGTATTTGTCTTGTTATGGTTGTTTTGTTTTGTATTTGTCTTGTTATGGTTGTATTATTTGTATTTGTCTTGTTATGGTTGTTTTGTTATGTATTTGTCTTGTTATGGTTGTATTATTTGTATTTGTCTTGTTATGGTTGTATTATTTGTATTTGTCTTGTTATGGTTGTATTATTTGTATTTGTCTTGTTATGGTTGTTTTGTTTTGTATTTGTCTTGTTATGGTTGTATTATTTGTATTTGTCTTGTTATGGTTGTATTATTTGTATTTGTCTTGTTATGGTTGTATTATTTGTATTTGTCTTGTTATGGTTGTTTTGTTTTGTATTTGTCTTGTTATGGTTGTATTATTTGTATTTGTCTTGTTATGGTTGTTTTGTTTTGTATTTGTCTTGTTATGGTTGTATTATTTGTATTTGTCTTGTTATGGTTGTTTTGTTTTGTATTTGTCTTGTTATGGTTGTATTATTTGTATTTGTCTTGTTATGGTTGTTTTGTTTTGTATTTGTCTTGTTATGGTTGTATTATTTGTATTTGTCTTGTTATGGTTGTTTTGTTTTGTATTTGTCTTGTTATGGTTGTATTATTTGTATTTGTCTTGTTATGGTTGTTTTGTTTTGTATTTGTCTTGTTATGGTTGTATTATTTGTATTTGTCTTGTTATGGTTGTTTTGTTTTGTATTTGTCTTGTTATGGTTGTATTATTTGTATTTGTCTTGTTATGGTTGTATTATTTGTATTTGTCTTGTTATGGTTGTATTATTTGTATTTGTCTTGTTATGGTTGTATTATTTGTATTTGTCTTGTTATGGTTGTTTTGTTTTGTATTTGTCTTGTTATGGTTGTATTATTTGTATTTGTCTTGTTATGGTTGTTTTGTTTTGTATTTGTCTTGTTATAGTTGTATTATTTGTTGTGGTGTTGTTTAAGGGGAGATTTCCACTTGAGGGATTTTTTTCTTAACCCCTTTCTCCCTCATGTTTAACTCCACTGCTATTGAGATTTTAAGACGTTCGCCCCATTAATTTGTCGATTTTAAGAACTTTCGCCCCATTTCTGTCAATTTTTAGACATTTCGTTCCATTTAGGTGTCGAATTTTTCCTGGCGAGCGATAGCGAGCCTGTAATGTAAGAGGAAACGGCCTTCGGCCGGGACATTTTTCTACCGATAAATTTACAAATTTATCTTGAAGAAGGTCAAGGGAGTGTAATTTTTAAGGTTGATGGAGGTCTAGGGTACAAACTAAATACCTCCCCTTAATAGTGGCGGGTTGCATGCCTATAGTTTGTTTGTATTTATTAATTTATTTGTATTTGTGTTTGTGTTTAAAGCTGGAGAAGAATGGACTTATCTCCATCTTAGTTACCCAGCTATTGCCAAGTTTGTATAGCCAAATGTGGTGTTAACGGAGAAACCTTAACATTATTGTGATGATGAGAGACACCCATTTATTATTTGTCCATTAATTATCCAGAAAACAGCAGCTAATGGAGTAAACATTTCGCCAGGTTAAGAACAAAAACCGAGTGTAGTTTTACTCCTTATGTTGACCCCTCTATAAATATGTCCTTAATGCATATCCATTCAGGCAAGGGTTTTCTTCTAACTAATTTCCAGTACTGTCTTTGTCGGAGGGTGTGGAGGGTTGGGAGAGAACCCTTGTGTTTCACTGTATTTGTTTTCCACTGTCTTAGTGTATGATCATATATTATCGCTTACCAGTATGTTTTATGGGAAGTTTTTATTTTGTTTACCCCCTTTTACCTCATGTTTGGCCCCATTAGTTTGGCGATTTTAAGACCTTATGTGCCATTTATTTGTTGATTTTTTCCTGGCGAGCGAAAGCGAGCCTGTAATTTAAGAGGAACCGGCCTTTTGATATCCACAGATACTTCCTATGTTGTGTAAAATCGTCTAAAGATAGCTATCGCAAACTGTCAAAAATGCGTCCTAATCCTCAAGGGGTTAGTAGTTCATGTGTTCAGCTGTTGTTATTGTTGTTGGAGGTGTTCCTTACGAATTTATCATATATTGTTTTAGTTAACGTATGTAATGTACAGTATAGTTAAGTGTGTACATCTCTCCCTCTCTCTTTCTTTCTTTGTGGGTGTGTGTGTGTGTGTGTGTGTGTGTGTGTGTGTGTGTGTGTGTGTGTGTGTGTGTGTGTGTGTGTGTGTGTGTGTGTGTACGCCTAATACGGTTATGGTCGTTTGTTCTCGCCTGTTGGTTGAGCGTGTTTGTCTACATGTGTGTGTGTGTGTGTGTGTGTGTGTGTGTTGGTGATGGTGTTAGTTTGTGTTCAGTGTGTTTGTGTGTATGTTTTGTTATTATTGTATGTTGTTATATACCCGTATGTTGTTATGTAAGTGATGGTGATGTTAAAACGACTGCTACTGATGATTATAGTCGTAATAGTAGTGATGATGGTGTTGGGGACAGTTGTAGTGATCGTGAATAAGAATGGTTACTATGCAGATGGTGATGATAGTGGTGGTGGTGGTGATAGTAGTAGTAGTAGTAGTAGTAGTAGTAGTAGTAGGAGGCTATACCATGTTCCAAATAGAAATCGTTAACCCTAAACTATTTAAATAAAAAATGGCTAGAACAAATGGGCTGTAAATCTCCACACCTATTCCCTTCTCAAATGGTAGAAATATTAGATCGATTACTCTAGTCGTTTGTGAGTTATCAAGAGTTTTGGCCTACTTATTTGAACCAGGGTAAAGTAGTAGCAGTACTACTACTCATGATGGCCCTTGTGGTGACAGTAATTAGAGTTGTGGTGATATGATTAGTAGTAGCAGTAGTTGTAGTAGTAGTTGTAGTAGTAGTAGTAGTTGTGGTAGTAGTTGTAGTAGTTGTAGTAGTTATTGTTATGATATGATGATGGAGGCAACAG
>JBAKBP010036914.1:0-17898 GCA_037953745.1 Lithodes maja | reverse complement strand
TCTCCAACCTTTTATATATATATACTCCTATCCAGCCTACCTTCACTTAGTAGGCCAAAACAACATTAGAACTTTACTAGCCCCTTGCATGCCATCTATTCTCTTACAACCCATTCACAACCCTGCACCCAATGGTCGTCGGTGCGAGGCTAGCCGCCTCGCCAGTAACTAACTTCTATTGCCATACTTCCAGATAACTGTGGCAGAGTTAGCAACCCAGTCTCCACCACATCCAGCAAACCCTACAATTAACAACCAGCCGAGTAAAACCAGCTAGCTAAGGCACCTTCGGTTTTGGTATTAAGGACACCCACATCTGTCTCATACACAGAGGGTTATTACAAACACTGGTGATATGGCAAGCCCCTAGCCACAGCCGCCGGACGACTATCACAGAGAGAGGGCGCCCAGCTCCCCCTTTTTGCCCACCCGAGGAGGGAGATCCCCACCCCCGCGGAGGTATACCTGGCCCCTGTTTTGACTTCCGAGTCATTGCCAGGTAGCACAGGAATTCTTCCTATCAATGAACTAACCATGCATGACTAACACCTTTACTAACCTCTATTAACTCACAATAAACCATTTACCTTTCTTGCATGCTCTGATCACTAAATTAGCACCTCAGCTATACCATAGAATGAAGATTGAACAATCTAAGAGAGACGCTCCTATCACAGCTGTCCCCATCCTCCTCGCAAAGTAGATCCAGTCTCTCTCCCCTAAATACTTCCAGTATAGCCAAAATAGTACCTCTTACTAAGGCTCAGTTATATGAAAATATAAAGGCTTCCTATAGCCATGGCCACAACAGTAAATACCATCTTACCTAGTCCCCATATCTATTGAGAGCTCAAATAAGTCCCATAAGACTCGAGATCCCTACTGTCTACAGGGTCCAGAACCGAGCCTATAAATCTAGCTCCCGCCCCCAGTCAAATCAGTTGAAAGCTAGACACCAACCAGGGGTCACTACCCTGCAGTTAACTTCTAGCTCTGCCCTTGTGTTGTTCCGGAGTGAGATTCCAGAGCCGGCAGACTCCGTGGCAGATTTGGATAGAAGGACCTGCCCACGTATTTGAGAACTTCACACATATGGGCCCCCTGGACGGCCGCGGAACCAGTCGTTAGCCCCCAACATCATGGACGCAAGATAACCAGGACCAGACCCATCAGATACTACCCAAGATTCCCTTTAGCAGTACTACATATTACTGTGCTGTTTAGAGATTCACTAATTAATATTTCTACGAAGTGGCTATCTCTTTGCCCCAGTATAATTCATATAACCATTCAATTAGGAAGTGCTAAGCGTATCAGTGTTCAATAATTAACAGGCGATACTAACTCTCGTAATCAACCATATATCCAGATATTATTACCTAGAAGGAAACCCTAGTGATATCTGAATGTTCGCCCACTGATTTGCGTTCTATGTATTTCTGAGACAAGAATATAAAACTTAGATCAGTACCCCCTGAGGTTACTAGAATTCCCGTGCTCTAAAATACGCGTGTCTAATCTAGTCTGTGAACTACGACTTGTGCACCAGAGCTACCAGTAAGAAATCTAACAGTGAATATGATTCTATAAGTAACATTGATGGTCTTCGGTATATAAACCTGTTAAATTAAAGCCAGTGATCAGAAGATTAATACCTGAACGTTGGAAGTGGGAGACTAGGCTCCATCCAGATCCACTTATGCTAGTGTTGTTCGATTCTATTATATTGTCTTACACAAGTATTCTGCAGTGGTATATCAATAAACGTGATCGTGTAACTTGCTACCATGTGTTTCTTTGTGTTCTCTATTCCTCATATCTTGTATTGTGCATGCAGCCTTATATACCCAGTCAATTAGAACTCACATTACCCAAGTTAAACCTGTAGAAAAACAGGGCATAACATTAACATAACTATGTCTTATTTGGACTTTTTGTAATCTTTGAAATATTTCTAATGCAATGGAATTGAAAACAATATTATCCTTCTAGCACACAAATAATAACATGAAAAAGAATCAATATAAAAGTCTCCTTTGTCTTTTCAGAACCAATTAAGTCCGTCTCATAATAGTTCGTGTTTATCGCTCACTCCCCCTCTGTAACTCTCTCTTTCTATCTATCTATCTCTCTAATGCATCTACGTAACTTCCTTATACATTAACATAACTATGTCTTATTTGGACTTCTTGTAATCTTTGAATCATTTCTAATGCAATGGAATTGAAAAATATAATATCGGACATTTTCTGAATACTTATATAAAGTCCCACAACGTCAGAGACTGTCGGAACGATGACGAAATGTCCGAAATACCGAAGTGCATGTCCGAGAGGCCGTAGCCAGTCCGACTAGTACGGGTTTCCGACTTCTAGAGGTCCGAGATGGCGAGGGTTTACTGTATTATACCATTCTATTTTGACAAGTGTATTTACGACGAAATAACAATCGCGTGACTTGCTCTTCATCCCTTGGGAATCATGGTGCGTTTTTAGTTTATTCTGCCGTTATCAGACGACTTTATACAGCTTAGGAAGGAACTGTGGGAATTAAAAAGGCAAAGACTGTCTCGATTAACCCCCTGACTTCCATATACCCTTCCTAATCTGAATAAAATAGTTTTATAGCCAGAATAAACTGCCAAAACACGCCATAATACTCAGGGCCATAATGCTTTCAATACGAAGACTGCTTTTATTGTTATATTTAGCTATCTTTAGCCTATTTATTTATGTATTTATTTATATATACATATATTTATTTATTTATCTATTGCTTTTTATTTCCGTTCAGGGGGAACGTTTGGAAATTATCTATCTATCTATCTATCTATTGCCTGACGCCGTGATCCCCGAAGGGGTGGCCACGAACGAACCGCCCCCATGCACCTCTGTCCCCAGTCAGTCGACGCCCCTCCCCCCAACCAGCACCGCCTTCATTCATGTAGTTCCTCACTCCATCCTTCCACCTCATATTCGGTCTACCTCTCCCCCTCTGTCCCTCCACCTCGCTCTCGTACACCCTCTTAGTCATTCTCTCGCTTTCCATACGTTCCATATGGCCGAACCATCTCAAGTTGTTCCTTTTCACACTTTCCAGCACATCTACCTCCACATCACACCTCCTTCTTACTTCCTCATTAGTTTGGAAATTAACAGGTATATATTACATTTCAAGTAACTATAAGACATCTGAAGATCCTTCCTAAGCTAAATGCAAAATTTAAGTTAGATTACGTTTGATCACGTTCGTTTTATGTTATGTTTTATCGGTTAGATAAGTATTTAGTTAGTTTAGCTTGGCCACTTAACCCGGGAACTGCCGGGAGACTCTTAAGAGTTCCCCCGGCGGACTGCGGGAAGACTCTTAAGAGTAAGGGAAAACAAAAATCCATTTAAAACACCCCCAAAAAATATGATTTTTTTGCTTTTACTGTATTTGTTTTTTTTTTTTTTTTTGCCCCTGAGCCATGCCAAATATCACTCCTCCACCTCCCCTCCTTCAGTTATCACCTATTTTCCCTGTTATTCCCTTATTCTGTGGTATATTTTCGTGCCAACATTAGCAAGTTGGTAGCAGGGCGTTGTCATCACTGTTACCAAGCGTGGGAAAGAGCGAGAGAGAGACTATTGTGTAACAGTGTCTCCAGACAAGGGGAGGGGAGGAGGACAGGGAGGTTGCCTTAGCCATACATTATGTAACTCCCGGCCTGTATCGCCGATTTTGACCATCCACACACTATTTCCACTTGTTTTATTGTTGTAACAGGTTATAATCAACCTATAATAGGCGCATATGGATAATGTGACGCATGTCGAGTATGAGCATGCTGTACAGAACGCCCAGTCAGGCCCCACCCTCGCTAGGATCGTCAGGGCAGGAACTTTGGCTGTAGTCTGTGTAGAGTTTCCTAACTCAGTTTATGTGAACCGTTGTACTATAAGTATTATAATTATGTATTTTGTTTTCTTTTAAGTCAACGAGTTCTATTTTAAATCATTATATATAAGTATTGTGTGTGGGAGATTTATATATATATAATGATGTGATGAGAGAGAGCGAGTTATGTAACGGAGGACAGTGTGCGCGCCACGAGGTGTGTAGGCCTCACTCCCTCCTCCCTCCTTCCCCCCTCCCTCCCCCCTCATCAAGAGCGTGGGAATCCTTTGTCGATCCCAGATTGAGAGAGAGAATGTGACGTCATGATTGCCGTTATGCTCGCTACGGGGCCGAGTATAAAAAGGGAGGTCTCGCCATTTTTAGATCAGAACTCATCAGGCAAAGCGACTTCTCATATCCCTTGCAACTATCCATATTCTTCCGACTGATGTGAACTTTCTCTACTCTCTGAACAGCCTATCTTCTACTCTTCTCGTCCCTGTGTAACCTCCATGACCCCTTTGGTGCAGATTTAGTCAGCCAAAGTATTATCGCTTGAGTTCTCACGAGATAAGTGCCTGTTAGATAGCCTATTTTTGGAAGGGTTAACTAGAATAGGATTGATTAATGTTTGTTGCACTCGTATATGTATTTCCCTGTGTACTATTATTCATGTTCCTGTTTTCTGCTGGTTTAGGTAATGCTAGACTGGGATAGGGTTCCTCGAGTTGTGATTTCCTATGAGTGCTAGGTTGGTTGAACCAGCACAATTGCAACGGAGACGTGGGAAGCCTAGGGGGTCTTTTTGATTGTGTACCGTGGGAGTTTAGCACTGTGTTGCGAGTGAGGGCTTTTGCCTGTGCCACCCAACACTGTGCTATCTCATTTGCTTGACTTTGAGAGGATCGCCAGGAGAGAACCAGATACTAGTGATCTGGATCTCTCAAGAGAGCATCCCGTCAATTACCGTAATTTGGCCGCACAGTCTTAAGGACCTCGCTAGGCTACGAGCCGCTTGCTCAGCCATTGTCTCTTAACCTTAGATATCCCAGCTAGACTTTGCTCGACCAGCAGATACAGCATAGTATTGAAGCTTCTCCTTATGTATATTATTGTTTAAGCACTATTGATTTCATGTGTGGCACGCTTAGCTACTTCAGAGATTAGTGGCCCACGAGCACAATCTTAGTAGGCTATTGCCAGTGCATTGTCGGAGTACTTCTTCTTAATGTTTGCCATATCCTATTGCTTATTCTTATAATTCTTCTTATGTCAATTAAAGCCTTTAATTACCAGTGAGTTATTCATTAAATTGCTGTTCAAAATCCGATACTTACTTCTTATGAGTATTCGAGAAGCATCTAACTTATCAGAAGATTCCTTGCTTGATGCTCGAGGACTATTGTTTAACGTAACGTAATAGTGCCGATCCGAAGTAGAGGGTGGAGGACTTCTTAAGTTCTTAGTTCAAGGGTGGATTACTTCGGCTTCGGCCAACACTATTCTTTAGTGTTGTAGTACTTTCTTCTTTGTTTGATTGTTGACCAGACTAGATAACTCCCGTCTTGTTATTAGTCTGTTGTGTGAAACGCTAGTACCGAGTTCTTGTATACCCCGTTATAGCAGATAGAACTCTGGAGGGTAGTGGCGTTTTTTGTTCGGCTGGCAGTACTCTGGGGTTGGGATCGTGTGTTTCCGTTGTGGCAGCGAGCCATACTCGAGTCCTGTGTAAGAGCCCTAGTGTACCCGAGTGCCCGGTCGTAACAAATGGCGACCTTGCTTAGGATTTTGTGAACAGTATAATTTTTTGCAGAGTTGTACAAAATTTGTTTGTTGGTACTTTAGCGTACATATTGAAGAATATTTTTTTTTTGGCAATTAGGAGAGCATTTAAGAGACTCCAGTTAATTTAGTAATTAGTGCTTGCATAAGGGAGTTTAACACTTTTGTCTCGAGAATTTTTTGGTGAACTTCAGTATGTCGGGCCCTAGTACTGACGAGGAGCGAGAGATGCTAAGTGAGGAGGTGCCGTTAGTAACTAGTGAGGAGGATGCTAGACTTTTTGTGAGTAAGCAGTACCATGTGACGGAGGAGAGGCTGACTGGGGTGAATGTTTATGGCTTGCACCTGATAGCCAAGGTTTTGGGTCTATCCAATGTAGGAGGGATGTCCAAGGGGGAGCTGATTTCCTGGGTGTTGCGTGGGCGACATGGGGTTTCGGAGGAGAGGGCGTTTGGGGGGGTTCCTCCCCAGATCCCCTCTCACTCGACTCCCACAGTGCCGTCCACTCAGTTGCCGGAGGTTAGCACTCTCCCACAGAGGGATGAGCATTGGAAGATTGGAGTGCCCTCGGGCGGTGCGTATGGTGGTTCCCCAGTTCTTGCCCCCCCTCCTTCAGTAGTGGCAGCTCCCTCTTCCGGCCTGTCTCCTGAGATGATATTTAGACTTGAGCTTGCTAAAATTGAGTCTAGGAAGTATGAGATTGAGGCTGAGACTAGGAAGCAGGAGATTGAGTCTAGGAAGCAGGAGAAGGAGATTGAGGCTGAGATTAGGAGGCACGAGGCTGAGCTTAGGTACGACTCAGAGAAATATTGTGCTCAAATAGATTTAGATAAGACTCGTGCAGAGTCGACAGGGATTCGGATGGGCCGGGAGGGCCAAGTAAGAGAACAGTCCTTGTCTCACTTAGTCAAATTGGTGCCGGCATTTAGTGAAACTGAAGTCACAGAATTTTTTAATCGTTTTGAGAAGAAGTGTAGGGAGCATAATTGGCCTGAAGAGAAGTGGGCAGCTCTAGTCTCCTCAAGACTTACGGGTAAGGGTCTGAAGGCTTATGATGCACTGCCTTTAGAGTCTTGCATTGACTACCCAGTATTGAAGAGAGCTGTCCTACGGGCATACGAGTTGCAACCAGAAACATATCGATTGAAGTTTCGGGGTGTTACGAAGACTAGGGAGGCGACCTTTCTTGAACATGCCCGGGACTTAAAAGATGCACTTGCTAACTGGACACGTTCTGAGAAAGCTGAGACGGCCGAACAGTTGACTGAGCTGTTTCTGCTCGAGCAGTTTTATAAGTGTACTGGTGCAGATATGACTTTAACTATTAAAGAAAAGAACCCTAAAACTCTACAGGAGGCAGCTGAGATGGCTGACCTCCGGCTATCATTAATTCGTGGGTGCGGGTCTGCCCAGCGTAGTGAGGCAGGTAACAAGGGGCGTGACACCCCACCCCCCCGAGTTAGTGATATACATTATGCAAACAAGTACAAGAGCTATGATACCAAGACTGACCACAAGACTAACACCGTCCCATTTAAGAAGGGGCCGGGCCCTTCCCAGTACCAAGGGAAGCCCAGAGGGGAGTTGGAGTGTTATCTTTGTCATGAAAAGGGGCACTTTGCAAGAGTCTGTCCTAGCAAACCACCTACAGCAGCTGTGTCTTTGGCCTGCAACATTGGTGTGTCTCCGAAGTCTTCTGAGTTTGCCCGGGGCAGTTCGTCAGAGGCTGAGGCACAGCCAATGCAGAAACACCTGAGAGGCTCGAACCCTGCTCAGGATGTTTTTTGCGACCATAGAGGACGGGGTTGCGTGATGTGGGCGGGGCGCAAGCATGGAGTAGAGGTCTTGCGTGATACAGGTGCTTCCCAGACTCTGATGAATAACTTGACTGGCTACCCTATAAATGCGGCTCGGGTGGTAGTGGTGCAGGGTATTAATGCAACTCGGTCATACCCGCTGGTGCGGTTGGAGTTGGAGGTGGATGGTGTGACACGTGAATTGGATGTCGGGATTGTGGAGAAACTGCCAGTGGAGGGCGTCGACCTTCTTCTCGGCAACGACTTTGCAATGCCCGCTTCTGAGGTTCTACCCTTAGTCGTTGCCGAGAGGACGGCCGACGTGAGTAGGGAAGAGCAAGAGTGTGTCGAGCGGTGCCAGGCACAACCCATGGCGTGTGCTGTCACCCGAGCTCGGGCAGCTAAAGTGTCACAGCCTAGTCCTCCGTCTTCAGACCAGCAGAGGAACGATCAACAGGAGGAGGCTAAAGCTGGAGTTGGTTTTAAGAGTTTTGACTCGGCGGCTCTCCTGGGTGATTCAGTATTGGCACCTATGTTAGAGTCTGGAGAGGCCCCAGGACCTGTCACAGCTAGTGAGGAGGTAGGGCCGGAAGAGACTCCGAGGCAGCAACGTTGCACACGGAGAGAAAAAAGGATTGCTCAGTTTGATATTGGGGAAGGATTTGGGTTGCTTCGGAAGCATCTAGACAGGTTGGTTCCCTCAGATATTTGTAAACTGCAGTTGGAGGATCCGGAAGTTCAGAAGTGTGGTAATGGTGCTGTCGAGATTAAACACGAGGACGGGGAAGCATGTCATGTGAACCTGTTGGAGGAGTTTGTGAGGCAACCACCTGAGCAGCCTACTGTCCCTGCGTCGGTCTGCCGCGGCCAAGGTGGAGAAGGAGAGGGGGGCAGTAGGGCACAGGTGGAGGAGAGTAGGGATTGTCATGTCTCGGCGAAGCAGTGGGCGGGGGACACGAGTCTGGTGGCTGTGGAAGTGCTAGAGCACCTGCCTGAGCAGCAGTGTGCAGCACTCCAGCACCAGCTCGGTTCATACCCCACTGGTCGTGCCGAGCCCCTGAGTCTCACAACTCGGGCGGTGCGAGATGTTCCGCAGGCAGGTCATGTGACTGTTAAAAGACCGTTAGCCTCGTTGTTTCGGTGGTTTAAGGTGGGCGACGAGGCCTTGGCATGGTTGCCAGGTCAGGGTCGACCCATGGCTGCCAAGGGTGGTGGTCAAAAGGAGGACATTGAGCAGATTGGTAAGGTCGGCTGTGGTATCGCAGTGCCCGGTCGTCGCATAGCCTCCCAATGCTGCTCTAGTCTAATGCAACAGCCCTACCATAGACCGACTGTATCTGGCCATGTCGCTGAAAGCGGTGATGCTGCGCAGGCAGATGTCGTCACAAGGAATGCGGGGGTGCGCATGTACGGTATCGGCGGGGAAGCCTTAGCAATAATGAACTGTGGGAGTGACTGCACGGGTGGTACTGATTGTCCCTCTCATGACCTGGCTGTTCTAGGGACGAAGGTGGAGAAGGAGGGAGACTACAGGTTAGAAGCTGCGGTCTCGGCTGGGTTGTGGGAGGGCACAAGGCATGTTGTTCGTGGAGACAGTGCAAGGCAGTTATTTACTAGGCTATGGCAGTACTTTCGCATGTTTGTTGCTTCTCCAGGCCTGAGGTACGGGGTAGAATCCGACATGCAGGCTGGAGATAGTGCAAGGCTCAGTTTAATTCCCTGCCGTATAAATCCTGCTCGACAGCCTATGGTGCAAGCAGAGCTGGATTACGTGTGGACGAAGGATCTGAGGGATAAGGAATGTCGTGAGTGGTCGTTGCTTGTAACTTTGTCCGAGCGTGCTAAAGAGGTATGTGGTTTTGTTGTGGACGGGAGTACCTACCAGTGCAATGTTGTGCCTGACGGACTTAAGAATGCACCAGCAACGTGTCAGAGCCTGATGAATGAAAGTGAAAAGGACGATGATGCGCTGGGGCATTTCGAGATCTATGTTCCAGCCTATGGTCCGGTCGGTGTAGTTTACCCAGATCATTACCCTCTCGAGATCTTGGACCAGTTTCACAATCGGAATATGAGGCTGACCAGGTGGTCACTACGGTTATTGGTATATAACCTGGACATAAGCCATATTGCCGGTTGTGACAACGAGGTTGCATGTGGTCGTTCAGGGGTATATGATCCTGGGTAAATTGACACACGGGTAGCCTCCTGCTTTGGTTTGAGTAGTATTTTGCGCTTGGTGCTTGTTGGCTCGCGGTTGTAGCCCAGCGTATTGGGTCGTAAAGCAGGAGTTGAGCGTTTGGTATAGAAGAAAAATAGGCTGCCCTTATAGTGCAGCCGGAAAAAAACATATTAAAATATAAAAATCATATAAAAACTCTTTCTTTTTGATATAGATAATTGTATAAGTTTGTCATAGCCTATAAGGTTTGAGTAGTCCACGAACTATCAAACGGCTGAGCTGCTGTAAGCTCGCTCTGGGAGCATGATATTATGTCTTTTACTATTGTTGGGAGGAGTTATGAAATGTGAATTTTTTTTTATAAGATGTGTTTTAGTGATAAACGCAGCGTTGTTTTAGTGCCATGCGGTCGCTGGGTGTGAGGGGTTTGATGGGGTTCTGTATATCAGATTTTAGCTCAGGGTTGAGCAAGTAAAATCTTGGGGGAGGTGTGACGCATGTCGAGTATGAGCATGCTGTACAGAACGCCCAGTCAGGCCCCACCCTCGCTAGGATCGTCAGGGCAGGAACTTTGGCTGTAGTCTGTGTAGAGTTTCCTAACTCAGTTTATGTGAACCGTTGTACTATAAGTATTATAATTATGTATTTTGTTTTCTTTTAAGTCAACGAGTTCTATTTTAAATCATTATATATAAGTATTGTGTGTGGGAGATTTATATATATATAATGATGTGATGAGAGAGAGCGAGTTATGTAACGGAGGACAGTGTGCGCGCCACGAGGTGTGTAGGCCTCACTCCCTCCTCCCTCCTTCCCCCCTCCCTCCCCCCTCATCAAGAGCGTGGGAATCCTTTGTCGATCCCAGATTGAGAGAGAGAATGTGACGTCATGATTGCCGTTATGCTCGCTACGGGGCCGAGTATAAAAAGGGAGGTCTCGCCATTTTTAGATCAGAACTCATCAGGCAAAGCGACTTCTCATATCCCTTGCAACTATCCATATTCTTCCGACTGATGTGAACTTTCTCTACTCTCTGAACAGCCTATCTTCTACTCTTCTCGTCCCTGTGTAACCTCCATGACCCCTTTGGTGCAGATTTAGTCAGCCAAAGTATTATCGCTTGAGTTCTCACGAGATAAGTGCCTGTTAGATAGCCTATTTTTGGAAGGGTTAACTAGAATAGGATTGATTAATGTTTGTTGCACTCGTATATGTATTTCCCTGTGTACTATTATTCATGTTCCTGTTTTCTGCTGGTTTAGGTAATGCTAGACTGGGATAGGGTTCCTCGAGTTGTGATTTCCTATGAGTGCTAGGTTGGTTGAACCAGCACAATTGCAACGGAGACGTGGGAAGCCTAGGGGGTCTTTTTGATTGTGTACCGTGGGAGTTTAGCACTGTGTTGCGAGTGAGGGCTTTTGCCTGTGCCACCCAACACTGTGCTATCTCATTTGCTTGACTTTGAGAGGATCGCCAGGAGAGAACCAGATACTAGTGATCTGGATCTCTCAAGAGAGCATCCCGTCAATTACCGTAATTTGGCCGCACAGTCTTAAGGACCTCGCTAGGCTACGAGCCGCTTGCTCAGCCATTGTCTCTTAACCTTAGATATCCCAGCTAGACTTTGCTCGACCAGCAGATACAGCATAGTATTGAAGCTTCTCCTTATGTATATTATTGTTTAAGCACTATTGATTTCATGTGTGGCACGCTTAGCTACTTCAGAGATTAGTGGCCCACGAGCACAATCTTAGTAGGCTATTGCCAGTGCATTGTCGGAGTACTTCTTCTTAATGTTTGCCATATCCTATTGCTTATTCTTATAATTCTTCTTATGTCAATTAAAGCCTTTAATTACCAGTGAGTTATTCATTAAATTGCTGTTCAAAATCCGATACTTACTTCTTATGAGTATTCGAGAAGCATCTAACTTATCAGAAGATTCCTTGCTTGATGCTCGAGGACTATTGTTTAACGTAACGTAATAGTGCCGATCCGAAGTAGAGGGTGGAGGACTTCTTAAGTTCTTAGTTCAAGGGTGGATTACTTCGGCTTCGGCCAACACTATTCTTTAGTGTTGTAGTACTTTCTTCTTTGTTTGATTGTTGACCAGACTAGATAACTCCCGTCTTGTTATTAGTCTGTTGTGTGAAACGCTAGTACCGAGTTCTTGTATACCCCGTTATAGCAGATAGAACTCTGGAGGGTAGTGGCGTTTTTTGTTCGGCTGGCAGTACTCTGGGGTTGGGATCGTGTGTTTCCGTTGTGGCAGCGAGCCATACTCGAGTCCTGTGTAAGAGCCCTAGTGTACCCGAGTGCCCGGTCGTAACAATAAGTATTAACCCGGGAACTGCGGGGAGACTCTTAAGAGTTCCCCCGGCGGACTGCGGGGAGACTCTTGAGAGTAAGTAAAACAAAAAATCAACTTTTGACATCGAATTTTTTTTTTTTTTTTTTTTTTTTTTTTTTTTTTTTTGGCCCCTGGGCCATGCAAAATCTCAGTCCTCTACCTCCCCTCCTTCCCCACTTTCCTCCTCTCCTTCAGTTATCACCTATTTTCCCTGTTATTCCCTTATTCTGAGGTATATTTTCGTGCTAACATTAGCGAGTTGCAAGCAGGGTGTTGTCATCACTGATGGCAAGCGAGTGCAAGAGAGAGAGAGAGAGTATCGATCGACTGTGTCTCAGTGGCCTTGGGGGAAATTGGCGGGAAAGCAGGTTGCCTCACCCATACATTATACAACTCGCGGGCTATATCTCCGATTTTGACCATCCAAACGCTGTTTTCACTCGTTTTATTGTTGTTTCAGGTTAATACCTTTATAATCAACCCATAATAGGCGCACATGGATAAGTATTAATGCTATTAATGGTACAATGAATATTTTAGTGACGGAAACACCTCAAATACGTCAGCACAGGGGGACGTTTCCAATTACCCCCATGCGCACTTGTTAGGTTAATGCTATTTATGGTAAAATAACGATGTTAGTGATGGGAACAGCACAGGAGTGTGGTGTCTCATACCCCCCATGTGCAGCCGAGAGGTTAAGGAGGGACGGTTGGTTTTTCTGGTGTGGTTGAATTGGCCTTTCAATCGATGGTGTGATGGTTAATTGGTTCTGGCCTTATTTATGTTCCGTTATATTAAGATTAGGAGGGATCTGTGAAAAACAGTGATTATTAATTCTGGTTATGTATTGATGGACAGAACAAGAGTGTACAGCCTGGATTCTGGATACCTAATGATAGACAGAATAAGAATGTAGGCCTACAGCCTGGATTCTCATTACCTAATGATAGACAGAATCAAAGTGAACAGCCTGGTCAACCTTCATGTTCAGATTGTTATCCAGTATTTTAGGAATTATAATATGTTTCTTGCAATCAGAGGTCGATACATTATTTATGTATTTATTTATGTATGTATTTTATTATTAGAAGAAAACATAGAAAGACAAGAAAACAAGATCTGGGAAAGCATTCACTTAGCTTGAAGTGGTTCTGGAAAGGCATTCATTTAGCTTGAAGATAACTTACAGATAACTTGTTGCACAAGATGACGCCCCCGATCAGGTCCTGGGTAAGGGCTGCACTGCGATTGGCGGCTTTATAAGCCTTGATCCACTCGTCAACCTTCATGTTCAGATCATCGTCCAACTGTTGGGGAGATATAGTTAGTGATCTTTGCTTCAATTTAAACCGTCAACATAATACATGCACTGTAAATATTTTATGCTTAACTCTTAGTCATTGCATGATAGTGTGGTAATCCCAACGTTGACTTACGGGAGTGAAGCATGGACGTTGTTGGAGAGACATAAATCAAGAGAGAGAGGGGTGAAAATTAGTTACTTGAGAAGTGTGTGTGGAGTTACATAGGATTGGAGAGATATACAGACGAATCAGGGAGTATGAGAGCGTTGTGGTGTGGATGTGCTGGAGAGTGTGAAAATTAACACCTTGAGATGGTTCAGCCATGTGGAACATATGGGGAGCGAGAGAATGACTAAAAGAGTGTCCGAGAGTGAGGTGGAAGGGCGGAAAGGAAGAAACAGACCGTGAGTGAGGTAGTAGGATGGAGTTGAGAGGAATATGAGTGAAAGTGGTGTTGAGTGGCAGGAGTGGTGCCGCCTGACAGGTGCATGGAGGCGATTCATTCGTGGCCACCCCTTTGGGGATCATGGCGCCTGGCAATAGATAGATAGATATAAAAACAAAGTCGGTGCACCTAATGGTGCCCTGCATTCATGAAATATTGAAATAATTATATAATAAACCGCCCCTGCCTGGAAAAAAAAGTAATCAAATTCCCCAAGCACCCACCATGTTAAGGCCCTGGAGAGTACAGGTGAGGTTGGTGATGGCGGCGTGGTAGGTCCTCACACTCTGCCGCAGGTAATCCGCGTTGAATGTGGGGGTGTAATGGGCCTGCCATGCCTGAAATAGCAGGTACACAATTGAATAGGTTAATCTTAAGCTGTATGAAACCATCTAATAGTTACCGGGATACAATTGAGAATAGCGTTCTCGGACTTAACCCAGCAAGTGCGAATAGGCCTCATGGAAGTATCTGTATAGCAAACGCAATATGCCTCACGGAAGACAGCCCATGAAAATATACCCAAAAAATGCCTCACAGGCACTCAAATGGAAGCAATATTTGATTAGGTAGTATAATCATTCTCCAGTACCTCCTTCCTCTCCCATATATGTGTCCCAACCCCCCATCTTTCTCCTCCCCCCTCCTCAACTAATGGCTATTATTCCTCTTATTTTCGTCATTCCTCCCTTTCCACGTACAAAATATGGTGAGACACACTCCCCCCTTCACATGTCCGGAAGAGAGCTGGAGGGCCAGTGTGCCTCAAGCACTCTCAGCAAGCAGACGTATGTTGCACGCTCTCTCTCGCCTCTATCCACCATATCTCCCTTCAGACGCTTGCATGAGTATTAGGATTAATAATTCCTAGTAATAGATGGTATACTGTGTATACTTGTTTACCTCGGTGAATTCTGGTGGTATTACACTTCATTATTTAATCCATCTTCATATGAATAAAAGATGCACACTGTCAAAAAGCAAGAGTATAAAAAGGATATGAAAAAGGTATATAACATACAGTAATTGGGTACCGTATACTGATAGTGATATATCCTTCTATGCTTGTATTAGATGGGTTTATTTCCATCAACATACCTTTACATGGGTAGATTATTTAATTTATTTCTGACGCTTCCTTTACCCATTTCATACCTATATTTTTTGACAGTGCAGTTATTTATGGGTTTACTACCATCAATACCTTTACATGGGTAGATTATTATTGACATTGTAGATATTTATGAAAGGATGTAGGGTGACTATATTCTGTTTAATTTAATCTGACGGTAAATTGAATCTCTTGGCAAGTAATTTATCAATAGGTCTCTTCATCATATTAAGACCAAGTTTATATAATTAGCACCATATTTCACTAAAAAATCTATAAAATAACTTAAAAATCTAGATGGGAACTTTGCAATTTACCGTCAGTTGAAAAGAAGGAGTATAACAACCGATGATAACTGACCGTACTGTTGTCCGTGAGTGAGGCGTCCTGGGACACAACCTGGGGGGGCAGCGGTGTGTCTCTCTGGGGGAGGTTAAAATAGCCATAGTTACAAAAGTTATGACAACATCTTACAAGAATATGCCTTTCTGTGGGAAGTCAAATATACCCACCATTAGAAAAGTTGTGGCAATAACGCACAAGAAAATGCCTGTGGAAAGTCAAAGATACCCATTAGATAAATTTATGGCAAAATCATAACCGAATAACCTTTTCAGGTTACCATGGTGCATTCGTTTATATTGTTCTGGCAATGTTAATATAGGGAGATTGTAGGCACCAATCGAGCAGGGCAGTACCCAGGGGAGGCCACATAGGCATACGATGAGTTGCTGGAACTCCTGCTTTATTTGCCTAGTTTCCCTTACTGCTTTTGTTTGTGCCTCACTTTCGCAGTTAGTAATTCAGCTAGCTCTCACAAACACCTTCTCGTCCTATTAATTCACTACACTTAACCCGGGAACTGCCGGGAGACTCTTAAGAGTTCCCCCGGCGGACTGCGGGAAGACTCTTGAGAGTAAGTAAAACAAAAAATCAACTTTTGACATCGAAAAAAAAAAAAAAAAAAAATTTTTTTTTTTTTTTTTTTTTTTTGGGCCCCTGGGCCATGCAAAATCTCAGTCCTCTACCTCCCCTCCTTCCCCACTTTCCTTCTCTCCTTCAGTTATCACCTATTTTCCCTATTATTCCCTTATTCTGCGGTATATTTTCGTGCTAACATTAGCGAGTTGCAAGCAGGGTGTTGTCATCACTGATGGCAAGCGAGTGCAAGAGAGAGAGAGAGAGTATCGATCGACTGTGTCTCAGTGGCCTTGGGGGAAATTGGCGGGAAAGCAGTTTGCCTCACCCATACATTATACAACTCGCGGGCTATATCTCCGATTTTGACCATCCAAACGCTGTTTTCACTCGTTTTATTGTTGTTTCAGGTTAATACCTTTATAATCAACCCATAATAGGCGCATATGGATAATTATTAATGCTATTAATGGTACAATGAATATTTTAGTGACGGAAACACCTCAAATACGTCAGCACAGGGGGACGTTTCCAATTACCCCCATGCGCACTTGTTAGGTTAACAAGCACACCACACTTTTTTCCAATACATCTAAATTATTTGAAAAGTAAATGGCGACTCGCACATGCATTGGCCTGACACTCTAACTATCAACTTTTCCAGTATTCGGGGCCATTCATTTAACTTTCCCTCTCTCCAACACCTCTCCTCCAACACACCTGATACTATTTTCCTCACTCAGGTGTCTGAGGCAACTTCCAGCAACCCCTTCTCTGTTTCCTCGTACTTTTTCTATAATAGTTTCAAAGCCAAAGGCGGATGTTGTGCATATGTGGACAACAAACTCACTTGCTCTCGTGTTCCCGAATTTGACACCTCTGAATTCTCAACTCTCTGGCTCAAACTTTGCTGTCACTCTTAAATTAAATATTTCTGTGCTGTCTATCTAGGCCTATCCCTTAACTCTACTGACTCTACTGAAGTTTACTTAGGGAGTCAGTGTTAGCTGCTGACAATAGCATTAAGGAATCAATATTACTTACTGACTATAGCTTTAAGGAGTCGGTGTTAGCTACTGACTCTAGCATTAAGGAGTCAATATTTCTTACTGACTAGATCATTAAGAAGTAAATATTACTGACTATAGCATTAAATAGTCAATATTACTTACTGACTATAGAATGAAGGAGTCAATATTACTGACTTTAGCATTAAGGAGTCAATATTCCTTACTGACTATAACATTAGGGAGTCAGTGTTAGCTGGTGATTATAACATTAGGGAGTCAGTGTTAGCTGCTGACTATAGCATTAAGGAATCAGTGTTAGCTGGTGACTATAGCATTAGGGACTCAGTGTTAGCTGGTGATTATAGCATTAAGGAGTCAGTGTTAGCTGGTGACTATAGCATTAAGGAGTCAGTGTTAGCTGCTGACTATAGCATTAAGAAGTCAGTGTTAGCTGCTGTCTATAGCATTAAGGAATCAGTATGAGCAACTGACTAACATTTTAGGGTAACAAACCTCGTGGACAGAGTGAACTGAGTCTCCTACAGGTACACTCTCAGTCTGTTGGGAAATTGTAATAAACAGGCTTTATTTACGTATACATATGTAAACCAAGTGTAGTAAATGAACCTATGAGCTTCTTAAACAAGGCTAGGGTTCGTTCTAGCCCCATTTTAAAACTGGCTTGGGCTGTTAACATTGTGTGTGTGTGTGTGTGTGCACCGTTGATAGTCATAATGATAATCGCTGGTACTACTCTTTATAGCCACCACACACATACATACATACACACACACACACACACACACACACACACACACACACACACAATTGCTCCTCCTCCTTACACTTATCACTAAATACAGGCACCTACATATCCTTACTTCCCTCAACTGCCGACATTATGGAAACTGAAACATTTGTGTAGGTGTATGTCATTACCACATGAAGCTCTATTAACCCTTGTAAAACGTTGAGGATACCAGTAAACCATCCTACTGTTTTATTCTTTCATTAGGATCGATGGGTGAGAAATATCTCCATGAACACAATTCCCTCTCTAAGCTGCAAATAATCGTTTACTCATAACTAGAAGTAATGCAAATAGGCATCATTGAACT
>JBAKBP010036913.1:0-17900 GCA_037953745.1 Lithodes maja | reverse complement strand
CCCGTTTTATGTCTCCACCATACAAGACCAATTCACTTTAGTGTCCAATCTCAGAAAATAGTTTTTGAGAAAATATTATTTTGTCAATTCAATGTTAATTATCTTAGTTTTTAGGGTGATTTTAGCTCTATTATATGTCTACCTCTCATGTAGATAGCCCAGTTATAGAGGCTCTAAATCCCGTTTTTATGTCTCCACCATACAAGACCAATTCACTTTAGTGTCCAATCTCAGAAAATAGTTTTTGAGAAAATATTATTTTGTCAATTCAATGTTAATTATCTTAGTTTTTAGGGTGATTTTAGCTCTATTATATGTCTACCTCTCATGTAGATAGCCCAGTTATAGAGGCTCTAAATCCCGTTTTTATGTCTCCACCATACAAGACCAATTCACTTTAGTGTCCAATCTCAGAAAATAGTTTTTGAGAAAATATTATTTTGTCAATTCAATGTTAATTATCTTAGTTTTTAGGGTGATTTTAGCTCTATTAAATGTCTACCTCTCATGTAGATAGCCCAGTTATAGAGGCTCTAAATCCCGTTTTTATGTCTCCACCATACAAGACCAATTCACTTTAGTGTCCAATCTCAGAAAATAGTTTTTGAGAAAATATTATTTTGTCAATTCAATGTTAATTATCTTAGTTTTTAGGGTGATTTTAGCTCTATTATATGTCTTTGAGAAAATATTATTTTGTCAATTCAATGTTAATTAGACTAGTTTTTAGGGTGATTTTAGCTCTATTATATGTCTACCTCTCATGTATTAAGATAGCCCAGTTATAGAGGCTCTAAATCCCGTTTTGTGTCTCCACCATACAAGACCAATTCACTTTAGTGTCCAATCTCAGAAAATAGTTTTTGAGAAAATATTATTTTGTCAATTCAATGTTAATTAGCCTAGTTTTTAGGGTGATTTTAGCTCTATTATATGTCTACCTCTCGTGTATTAAGATAGCCCAGTTATAGAGGCTCTAAATCCCGTTTTGTGTCTCCACCATACAAGACCAATTCACTTTAGTGTCCAATCTCAGAAAATAGTTTTTGAGAAAATATTATTTTGTCAATTCAATGTTAATTATCTTAGTTTTAGGGTGATTTTAGCTCTATTATATGTCTACCTCTCATGTATTAAGATAGCCCAGTTATAGAGGCTCTAAATCCCGTTTTATGTCTCCACCATACAAGACCAATTCACTTTAGTGTCCAATCTCAGAAAATAGTTTTTGAGAAAATATTATTTTGTCAATTCAATGTTAATTATCTTAGTTTTTAGGGTGATTTTAGCTCTATTATATGTCTACCTCTCATGTATTAAGATAGCCCAGTTATAGAGGCTCTAAATCCCGTTTTATGTCTCCACCATACAAGACCAATTCACTTTAGTGTCCAATCTCAGAAAATAGTTTTTGAGAAAATATTATTTTGTCAATTCAATGTTAATTATCTTAGTTTTTAGGGTGATTTTAGCTCTATTATATGTCTACCTCTCGTGTATTAAGATAGCCCAGTTATAGAGGCTCTAAATCCCGTTTTATGTCTCCACCATACAAGACCAATTCACTTTAGTGTCCAATCTCAGAAAATAGTTTTTGAGAAAATATTATTTTGTCAATTCAATGTTAATTATCTTAGTTTTTAGGGTGATTTTAGCTCTATTATATGTCTACCTCTCATGTAGATAGCCCAGTTATAGAGGCTCTAAATCCCGTTTTTATGTCTCCACCATACAAGACCAATTCACTTTAGTGTCCAATCTCAGAAAATAGTTTTTGAGAAAATATTATTTTGTCAATTCAATGTTAATTATCTTAGTTTTTAGGGTGATTTTAGCTCTATTATATGTCTACCTCTCATGTAGATAGCCCAGTTATAGAGGCTCTAAATCCCGTTTTATGTCTCCACCATACAAGACCAATTCACTTTAGTGTCCAATCTCAGAAAATAGTTTTTGAGAAAATATTATTTTGTCAATTCAATGTTAATTATCTTAGTTTTTAGGGTGATTTTAGCTCTATTATATGTCTACCTCTCATGTAGATAGCCCAGTTATAGAGGCTCTAAATCCCGTTTTTATGTCTCCACCATACAAGACCAATTCACTTTAGTGTCCAATCTCAGAAAATAGTTTTTGAGAAAATATTATTTTGTCAATTCAATGTTAATTATCTTAGTTT
Source organism: Lithodes maja (assembly GCA_037953745.1). Lineage (NCBI taxonomy): Eukaryota > Metazoa > Arthropoda > Malacostraca > Decapoda > Lithodidae > Lithodes > Lithodes maja. The sequence continues at coordinate 15,721 of JBAKBP010036913.1, read as the reverse complement.
TTAGGGTGATTTTAGCTCTATTATATGTCTACCTCTCATGTAGATAGCCCAGTTATAGAGGCTCTAAATCCCGTTTTTATGTCTCCACCATACAAGACCAATTCACTTTAGTGTCCAATCTCAGAAAATAGTTTTTGAGAAAATATTATTTTGTCAATTCAATGTTAATTATCTTAGTTTTTAGGGTGATTTTAGCTCTATTATATGTCTTTGAGAAAATATTATTTTGTCAATTCAATGTTAATTAGCCTAGTTTTTAGGGTGATTTTAGCTCTATTATATGTCTACCTCTCGTGTATTAAGATAGCCCAGTTATAGAGGCTCTAAATCCCGTTTTGTGTCTCCACCATACAAGACCAATTCACTTTAGTGTCCAATCTCAGAAAATAGTTTTTGAGAAAATATTATTTTGTCAATTCAATGTTAATTATCTTAGTTTTTAGGGTGATTTTAGCTCTATTATATGTCTACCTCTCATGTATTAAGATAGCCCAGTTATAGAGGCTCTAAATCCCGTTTTATGTCTCCACCATACAAGACCAATTCACTTTAGTGTCCAATCTCAGAAAATAGTTTTTGAGAAAATATTATTTTGTCAATTCAATGTTAATTATCTTAGTTTTTAGGGTGATTTTAGCTCTATTATATGTCTACCTCTCATGTATTAAGATAGCCCAGTTATAGAGGCTCTAAATCCCGTTTTATGTCTCCACCATACAAGACCAATTCACTTTAGTGTCCAATCTCAGAAAATAGTTTTTGAGAAAATATTATTTTGTCAATTCAATGTTAATTAGCCTAGTTTTTAGGGTGATTTTAGCTCTATTATATGTCTACCTCTCATGTAGATAGCCCAGTTATAGAGGCTCTAAATCCCGTTTTATGTCTCCACCATACAAGACCAATTCACTTTAGTGTCCAATCTCAGAAAATAGTTTTTGAGAAAATATTATTTTGTCAATTCAATGTTAATTATCTTAGTTTTTAGGGTGATTTTAGCTCTATTATATGTCTACCTCTCATGTAGATAGCCCAGTTATAGAGGCTCTAAATCCCGTTTTTATGTCTCCACCATACAAGACCAATTCACTTTAGTGTCCAATCTCAGAAAATAGTTTTTGAGAAAATATTATTTTGTCAATTCAATGTTAATTATCTTAGTTTTTAGGGTGATTTTAGCTCTATTATATGTCTACCTCTCATGTAGATAGCCCAGTTATAGAGGCTCTAAATCCCGTTTTATGTCTCCACCATACAAGACCAATTCACTTTAGTGTCCAATCTCAGAAAATAGTTTTTGAGAAAATATTATTTTGTCAATTCAATGTTAATTATCTTAGTTTTTAGGGTGATTTTAGCTCTATTATATGTCTACCTCTCATGTAGATAGCCCAGTTATAGAGGCTCTAAATCCCGTTTTTATGTCTCCACCATACAAGACCAATTCACTTTAGTGTCCAATCTCAGAAAATAGTTTTTGAGAAAATATTATTTTGTCAATTCAATGTTAATTATCTTAGTTTTTAGGGTGATTTTAGCTCTATTATATGTCTTTGAGAAAATATTATTTTGTCAATTCAATGTTAATTAGACTAGTTTTTAGGGTGATTTTAGCTCTATTATATGTCTACCTCTCATGTATTAAGATAGCCCAGTTATAGAGGCTCTAAATCCCGTTTTGTGTCTCCACCATACAAGACCAATTCACTTTAGTGTCCAATCTCAGAAAATAGTTTTTGAGAAAATATTATTTTGTCAATTCAATGTTAATTAGCCTAGTTTTTAGGGTGATTTTAGCTCTATTATATGTCTACCTCTCGTGTATTAAGATAGCCCAGTTATAGAGGCTCTAAATCCCGTTTTGTGTCTCCACCATACAAGACCAATTCACTTTAGTGTCCAATCTCAGAAAATAGTTTTTGAGAAAATATTATTTTGTCAATTCAATGTTAATTATCTTAGTTTTTAGGGTGATTTTAGCTCTATTATATGTCTACCTCTCATGTATTAAGATAGCCCAGTTATAGAGGCTCTAAATCCCGTTTTATGTCTCCACCATACAAGACCAATTCACTTTAGTGTCCAATCTCAGAAAATAGTTTTTGAGAAAATATTATTTTGTCAATTCAATGTTAATTATCTTAGTTTTTAGGGTGATTTTAGCTCTATTATATGTCTACCTCTCGTGTATTAAGATAGCCCAGTTATAGAGGCTCTAAATCCCGTTTTATGTCTCCACCATACAAGACCAATTCACTTTAGTGTCCAATCTCAGAAAATAGTTTTTGAGAAAATATTATTTTGTCAATTCAATGTTAATTAGCCTAGTTTTTAGGGTGATTTTAGCTCTATTATATGTCTACCTCTCATGTAGATAGCCCAGTTATAGAGGCTCTAAATCCCGTTTTATGTCTCCACCATACAAGACCAATTCACTTTAGTGTCCAATCTCAGAAAATAGTTTTTGAGAAAATATTATTTTGTCAATTCAATGTTAATTATCTTAGTTTTTAGGGTGATTTTAGCTCTATTATATGTCTACCTCTCATGTAGATAGCCCAGTTATAGAGGCTCTAAATCCCGTTTTTATGTCTCCACCATACAAGACCAATTCACTTTAGTGTCCAATCTCAGAAAATAGTTTTTGAGAAAATATTATTTTGTCAATTCAATGTTAATTATCTTAGTTTTTAGGGTGATTTTAGCTCTATTATATGTCTACCTCTCATGTAGATAGCCCAGTTATAGAGGCTCTAAATCCCGTTTTATGTCTCCACCATACAAGACCAATTCACTTTAGTGTCCAATCTCAGAAAATAGTTTTTGAGAAAATATTATTTTGTCAATTCAATGTTAATTATCTTAGTTTTTAGGGTGATTTTAGCTCTATTATATGTCTACCTCTCATGTAGATAGCCCAGTTATAGAGGCTCTAAATCCCGTTTTTATGTCTCCACCATACAAGACCAATTCACTTTAGTGTCCAATCTCAGAAAATAGTTTTTGAGAAAATATTATTTTGTCAATTCAATGTTAATTATCTTAGTTTTTAGGGTGATTTTAGCTCTATTATATGTCTACCTCTCATGTAGATAGCCCAGTTATAGAGGCTCTAAATCCCGTTTTTATGTCTCCACCATACAAGACCAATTCACTTTAGTGTCCAATCTCAGAAAATAGTTTTTGAGAAAATATTATTTTGTCAATTCAATGTTAATTATCTTAGTTTTTAGGGTGATTTTAGCTCTATTATATGTCTTTGAGAAAATATTATTTTGTCAATTCAATGTTAATTAGACTAGTTTTTAGGGTGATTTTAGCTCTATTATATGTCTACCTCTCATGTATTAAGATAGCCCAGTTATAGAGGCTCTAAATCCCGTTTTGTGTCTCCACCATACAAGACCAATTCACTTTAGTGTCCAATCTCAGAAAATAGTTTTTGAGAAATATTATTTTGTCAATTCAATGTTAATTAGCCTAGTTTTTAGGGTGATTTTAGCTCTATTATATGTCTACCTCTCGTGTATTAAGATAGCCCAGTTATAGAGGCTCTAAATCCCGTTTTGTGTCTCCACCATACAAGACCAATTCACTTTAGTGTCCAATCTCAGAAAATAGTTTTTGAGAAAATATTATTTTGTCAATTCAATGTTAATTATCTTAGTTTTTAGGGTGATTTTAGCTCTATTATATGTCTACCTCTCATGTATTAAGATAGCCCAGTTATAGAGGCTCTGAATCCCGTTTTATGTCTCCACCATACAAGACCAATTCACTTTAGTGTCCAATCTCAGAAAATTGTTTTTGAGAAAATATTATTTTGTCAATTCAATGTTAATTATCCTAGTTTTTAGGGTGATTTTAGCTCTATTATATGTCTACCTCTCGTGTATTAAGATAGCCCAGTTATAGAGGCTCTAAATCCCGTTTTATGTCTCCACCATACAAGACCAATTCACTTTAGTGTCCAATCTCAGAAAATAGTTTTTGAGAAAATATTATTTTGTCAATTCAATGTTAATTAGCCTAGTTTTTAGGGTGATTTTAGCTCTATTATATGTCTACCTCTCATGTAGATAGCCCAGTTATAGAGGCTCTAAATCCCGTTTTATGTCTCCACCATACAAGACCAATTCACTTTAGTGTCCAATCTCAGAAAATAGTTTTTGAGAAAATATTATTTTGTCAATTCAATGTTAATTATCTTAGTTTTTAGGGTGAGTTTAGCTCTATTATATGTCTACCTCTCATGTAGATAGCCCAGTTATAGAGGCTCTAAATCCCGTTTTTATGTCTCCACCATACAAGACCAATTCACTTTAGTGTCCAATCTCAGAAAATAGTTTTTGAGAAAATATTATTTTGTCAATTCAATGTTAATTATCTTAGTTTTTAGGGTGATTTTAGCTCTATTATATGTCTACCTCTCATGTAGATAGCCCAGTTATAGAGGCTCTAAATCCCGTTTTATGTCTCCACCATACAAGACCAATTCACTTTAGTGTCCAATCTCAGAAAATAGTTTTTGAGAAAAATATTATTTTGTCAATTCAATGTTAATTATCTTAGTTTTTAGGGTGATTTTAGCTCTATTATATGTCTACCTCTCATGTAGATAGCAATGTTATAGAGGCTCTAAATCCCGTTTTTATGTCTCCACCATACAAGACCAATTCACTTTAGTGTCCAATCTCAGAAAATAGTTTTTGAGAACATATTATTTTGTCAATTCAATGTTAATTATCTTAGTTTTTAGGGTGATTTTAGCTCTATTATATGTCTACCTCTCATGTAGATAGCCCAGTTATAGAGGCTCTAAATCCCGTTTTTATGTCTCCACCATACAAGACCAATTCACTTTAGTGTCCAATCTCAGAAAATAGTTTTTGAGAAAATATTATTTTGTCAATTCAATGTTAATTATCTTAGTTTTTAGGGTGATTTTAGCTCTATTATATGTCTTTGAGAAAATATTATTTTGTCAATTCAATGTTAATTAGACTAGTTTTTAGGGTGATTTTAGCTCTATTATATGTCTACCTCTCATGTATTAAGATAGTCCAGTTATAGAGGCTCTAAATCCCGTTTTGTGTCTCCACCATACAAGACCAATTCACTTTAGTGTCCAATCTCAGAAAATAGTTTTTGAGAAAATATTATTTTGTCAATTCAATGTTAATTAGCCTAGTTTTTAGGGTGATTTTAGCTCTATTATATGTCTACCTCTCGTGTATTAAGATAGCCCAGTTATAGAGGCTCTAAATCCCGTTTTGTGTCTCCACCATACAAGACCAATTCACTTTAGTGTCCAATCTCAGAAAATAGTTTTTGAGAAAATATTATTTTGTCAATTCAATGTTAATTATCTTAGTTTTTAGGGTGATTTTAGCTCTATTATATGTCTACCTCTCATGTAGATAGCCCAGTTATAGAGGCTCTAAATCCGTTTTTATGTCTCCACCATACAAGACCAATTCACTTTAGTGTCCAATCTCAGAAAATAGTTTTTTGAGAAAATATTATTTTGTCAATTCAATGTTAATTATCTTAGTTTTTAGGGTGATTTTAGCTCTATTATATGTCTACCTCTCATGTAGATAGCCCAGTTATAGAGGCTCTAAATCCCGTTTTTATGTCTCCACCATACAAGACCAATTCACTTTAGTGTCCAATCTCAGAAAATAGTTTTTGAGAAAATATTATTTTGTCAATTCAATGTTAATTATCTTAGTTTTTAGGGTGATTTTAGCTCTATTATATGTCTTTGAGAAAATATTATTTTGTCAATTCAATGTTAATTAGACTAGTTTTTAGGGTGATTTTAGCTCTATTATATGTCTACCTCTCATGTATTAAGATAGCCCAGTTATAGAGGCTCTAAATCCCGTTTTGTGTCTCCACCATACAAGACCAATTCACTTTAGTGTCCAATCTCAGAAAATAGTTTTTGAGAAAATATTATTTTGTCAATTCAATGTTAATTAGCCTAGTTTTTAGGGTGATTTTAGCTCTATTATATGTCTACCTCTCGTGTATTAAGATAGCCCAGTTATAGAGGCTCTAAATCCCGTTTTGTGTCTCCACCATACAAGACCAATTCACTTTAGTGTCCAATCTCAGAAAATAGTTTTTGAGAAAATATTATTTTGTCAATTCAATGTTAATTATCTTAGTTTTTAGGGTGATTTTAGCTCTATTATATGTCTACCTCTCATGTATTAAGATAGCCCAGTTATAGAGGCTCTAAATCCCCGTTTTATGTCTCCACCATACAAGACCAATTCACTTTAGTGTCCAAATCTCAGAAAATAGTTTTTGAGAAAATATTATTTTGTCAATTCAATGTTAATTATCTTAGTTTTTAGGGTGATTTTAGCTCTATTATATGTCTACCTCTCGTGTATTAAGATAGCCCAGTTATAGAGGCTCTAAATCCCGTGTTATGTCTCCACCATACAAGACCAATTCACTTTAGTGTCCAATCTCAGAAAATAGTTTTTGAGAAAATATTATTTTGTCAATTCAATGTTAATTAGCCTAGGTTTTAGGGTGATTTTAGCTCTATTATATGTCTACCTCTCATGTATGTAGATAGCCCAGTTATAGAGGCTCTAAATCCCGTTTTGTGTCTCCACCATACAAGACCAATTCACTTTAGTGTCCAATCTCAGAAAATAGTTTTTGAGAAAATATTATTTTGTCAATTCAATGTTAATAGCCTAGTTTTTAGGGTGATTTTAGCTCTATTATATGTCTACCTCTCATGTATGTAGATAGCCCAGTTATAGAGGCTCTAAATCCCGTTTTGTGTCTCCACCATACAAGACCAATTCACTTTAGTGTCCAATCTCAGAAAATAGTTTTTGAGAAAATATTATTTTGTCAATTCAATGTTAATTTGCCTAGTTTTTAGGGTGATTTTAGCTCTATTATATGTCTACCTCTCGTGTATTAAGATAGCCCAGTTATAGAGGCTCTAAATCCCGTTTTTATGTCTCCACCATACAAGACCAATTCACTTTAGTGTCCAATCTCAGAAAATAGTTTTTGAGAAAATATTATTTTGTCAATTCAATGTTAATTAGCCTAGTTTTTAGGGTGATTTTAGCTCTATTATGTGTCTACCTCTCATGTATTAAGATAGCCCAGTTATAGAGGCTCTAAATCCCGTTTTTATGTCTCCACCATACAAGACCAATTCACTTTAGTGTCCAATCTCAGAAAATAGTTTTTGAGAAAATATTATTTTGTCAATTCAATGTTAATTAGCCTAGTTTTTAGGGTGATTTTAGCTCTATTATGTGTCTACCTCTCATGTATTAAGATAGCCCAGTTATAGAGGCTCTAAATCCTGTGTTTATGTCTCCACCATACAAGACCAATTCACTTTAGTGTCCAATCTCAGAAAATAGTTTTTGAGAAAATATTATTTTGTCAATTCAATGTTAATTAGCCTAGTTTTTAGGGTGATTTTAGCTCTATTATGTGTCTACCTCTCGTGTATTAAGATAGCCCAGTTATAGAGGCTCTAAATCCCGTTTTTATGTCTCCACCATACAAGACCAATTCACTTTAGTGTCCAATCTCAGAAAATAGTTTTTGAGAAAATATTATTTTGTCAATTCAATGTTAATTAGCCTAGTTTTTAGGGTGATTTTAGCTCTATTATGTGTCTACCTCTCGTGTATGTAGATAGCCCAGTTATAGAGGCTCTAAATCCCGTTTTTATGTCTCCACCATACAAGACCAATTCACTTTAGTGTCCAATCTCAGAAAATATTTTTTGAGAAAATATTATTTTGTCAATTCAATGTTAATTAGCCTAGTTTTTAGGGTGATTTTAGCTCTATTATGTGTCTACCTCTCGTGTATGTAGATAGCCCAGTTATAGAGGCTCTAAATCCCGTTTTTATGTCTCCACCATACAAGACCAATTCACTTTAGTGTCCAATCTCAGAAAATAGTTTTTGAGAAAATATTATGTTGTCAATTCAATGTTAATTAGCCTAGTTTTTAGGGTGATTTTAGCTCTATTATGTGTCTACCTCTCGTGTATGTAGATAGCCCAGTTATAGAGGCTCTAAATCCCGTTTTTATGTCTCCACCATACAAGACCAATTCACTTTAGTGTCCAATCTCAGAAAATAGTTTTTTGAGAAAATATTATTTTGTCAATTCAATGTTAATTTGCCTAGTTTTTAGGGTGATTTTAGCTCTATTATATGTCTACCTCTCATGTATTAAGATAGCCCAGTTATAGAGGCTCTAAATCCCGTTTTTATGTCTCCACCATACAAGACCAATTCACTTTAGTGTCCAATCTCAGAAAATAGTTTTTGAGAAAATATTATTTTGTCAATTCAATGTTAATTAGCCTGGTTTTTAGGGTGATTTTAGCTCTATTATATGTCTACCTCTCGTGTATTAAGATAGCCCAGTTATAGAGGCTCTAAATCCCGTTTTTATGTCTCCACCATACAAGACCAATTCACTTTAGTGTCCAATCTCAGAAAATAATTTTTGAGAAAATATTATTTTGTCAATTCAATGTTAATTAGCCTAGTTTTTAGGGTGATTTTAGCTCTATTATGTGTCTACCTCTCGTGTATGTAGATAGCCCAGTTATAGAGGCTCTAAATCCCGTTTTTATGTCTCCACCATACAAGACCAATTCACTTTAGTGTCCAATCTCAGAAAATAGTTTTTGAGAAAATATTATTTTGTCAATTCAATGTTAATTAGCCTAGTTTTTAGGGTGATTTTAGCTCTATTATATGTCTACCTCTCATGTATTAAGATAGCCCAGTTATAGAGGCTCTAAATCCCGTTTTTATGTCTCCACCATACAAGACCAATTCACTTTAGTGTCCAATCTCAGAAAATAGTTTTTGAGAAAATATTATTTTGTCAATTCAATGTTAATTAGCCTAGTTTTTAGGGTGATTTTAGCTCTATTATGTGTCTACCTCTCGTGTATGTAGATAGCCCAGTTATAGAGGCTCTAAATCCCGTTTTGTGTCTCCACCATACAAGACCAATTCACTTTAGTGTCCAATCTCAGAAAATAGTTTTTGAGAAAATATTATTTTGTCAATTCAATGTTAATTAGCCTAGTTTTTAGGGTGATTTTAGCTCTATTATGTGTCTACCTCTCGTGTATGTAGATAGCCCAGTTATAGAGGCTCTAAATCCCGTTTTGTGTCTCCAGCATACAAGACCAATTCACTTTAGTGTCCAATCTCAGAAAATAGTTTTTGAGAAAATATGATTTTGTCAATTCAATGTTAATTAGCCTAGTTTTTAGGGTGATTTTAGCTCTATTATGTGTCTACCTCTCGTGTATGTAGATAGCCCAGTTATAGAGGCTCTAAATCCCGTTTTGTGTCTCCACCATACAAGACCAATTCACTTTAGTGTCCAATCTCAGAAAATAGTTTTTGAGAAAATATTATTTTGTCAATTCAATGTTAATTATCTTAGTTTTTAGGGTGAGTTTAGCTCTATTATATGTCTACCTCTCATGTAGATAGCCCAGTTATAGAGGCTCTAAATCCCGTTTTTATGTCTCCACCATACAAGACCAATTCACTTTAGTGTCCAATCTCAGAAAATAGTTTTTGAGAAAATATTATTTTGTCAATTCAATGTTAATTATCTTAGTTTTTAGGGTGATTTTAGCTCTATTATATGTCTACCTCTCATGTAGATAGCCCAGTTATAGAGGCTCTAAATCCCGTTTTATGTCTCCACCATACAAGTCCAATTCACTTTAGTGTCCAATCTCAGAAAATAGTTTTTGAGAAAATATTATTTTGTCAATTCAATGTTAATTATCTTAGTTTTTAGGGTGATTTTAGCTCTATTATATGTCTACCTCTCATGTAGATAGCCCAGTTATAGAGGCTCTAAATCCCGTTTTTATGTCTCCACCATACAAGACCAATTCACTTTAGTGTCCAATCTCAGAAAATAGTTTTTGAGAAAATATTATTTTGTCAATTCAATGTTAATTATCTTAGTTTTTAGGGTGATTTTAGCTCAATTATATGTCTACCTCTCATGTAGATAGCCCAGTTATAGAGGCTCTAAATCCCGTTTTTATGTCTCCACCATACAAGACCAATTCACTTTAGTGTCCAATCTCAGAAAATAGTTTTTGAGAAAATATTATTTTGTCAATTCAATGTTAATTATCTTAGTTTTTAGGGTGATTTTAGCTCTATTATATGTCTTTGAGAAAATATTATTTTGTCAATTCAATGTTAATTAGACTAGTTTTTAGGGTGATTTTAGCTCTATTATATGTCTACCTCTCATGTATTAAGATAGCCCAGTTATAGAGGCTCTAAATCCCGTTTTGTGTCTCCACCATACAAGACCAATTCACTTTAGTGTCCAATCTCAGAAAATAGTTTTTGAGAAAATATTATTTTGTCAATTCAATGTTAATTAGCCTAGTTTTTAGGGTGATTTTAGCTCTATTATATGTCTACCTCTCGTGTATTAAGATAGCCCAGTTATAGAGGCTCTAAATCCCGTTTTGTGTCTCCACCATACAAGACCAATTCACTTTAGTGTCCAATCTCAGAAAATAGTTTTTGAGAAAATATTATTTTGTCAATTCAATGTTAATTATCTTAGTTTTTAGGGTGATTTTAGCTCTATTATATGTCTACCTCTCATGTAGATAGCCCAGTTATAGAGGCTCTAAATCCCGATTTTATGTCTCCACCATACAAGACCAATTCACTTTAGTGTCCAATCTCAGAAAATAGTTTTTGAGAAAATATTATTTTGTCAATTCAATGTTAATTATCTTAGTTTTTAGGGTGATTTTAGCTCTATTATATGTCTACCTCTCATGTAGATAGCCCAGTTATAGAGGCTCTAAATCCCGTTTTTATGTCTCCACCATACAAGACCAATTCACTTTAGTGTCCAATCTCAGAAAATAGTTTTTGAGAAAATATTATTTTGTCAATTCAATGTTAATTATCTTAGTTTTTAGGGTGATTTTAGCTCTATTATATGTCTTTGAGAAAATATTATTTTGTCAATTCAATGTTAATTAGACTAGTTTTTAGGGTGATTTTAGCTCTATTATATGTCTACCTCTCATGTATTAAGATAGCCCAGTTATAGAGGCTCTAAATCCCGTTTTGTGTCTCCACCATACAAGACCAATTCACTTTAGTGTCCAATCTCAGAAAATAGTTTTTGAGAAAATATTATTTTGTCAATTCAATGTTAATTAGCCTAGTTTTTAGGGTGATTTTAGCTCTATTATATGTCTACCTCTCGTGTATTAAGATAGCCCAGTTATAGAGGCTCTAAATCCCGTTTTGTGTCTCCACCATACAAGACCAATTCACTTTAGTGTCCAATCTCAGAAAATAGTTTTTGAGAAAATATTATTTTGTCAATTCAATGTTAATTATCTTAGTTTTTAGGGTGATTTTAGCTCTATTATATGTCTACCTCTCATGTATTAAGATAGCCCAGTTATAGAGGCTCTAAATCCCGTTTTATGTCTCCACCATACAAGACCAATTCACTTTAGTGTCCAATCTCAGAAAATAGTTTTTGAGAAAATATTATTTTGTCAATTCAATGTTAATTATCTTAGTTTTTAGGGTGATTTTAGCTCTATTATATGTCTACCTCTCGTGTATTAAGATAGCCCAGTTATAGAGGCTCTAAATCCCGTGTTATGTCTCCACCATACAAGACCAATTCACTTTAGTGTCCAATCTCAGAAAATAGTTTTTGAGAAAATATTATTTTGTCAATTCAATGTTAATTAGCCTAGTTTTTAGGGTGATTTTAGCTCTATTATATGTCTACCTCTCATGTATGTAGATAGCCCAGTTATAGAGGCTCTAAATCCCGTTTTGTGTCTCCACCATACAAGACCAATTCACTTTAGACCAAATTCACTTTAGTGTCCAATCTCAGAAAATAGTTTTTGAGAAAATATTATTTTTGTCAATTCAATGTTAATTAGCCTAGTTTTTAGGGTGATTTTAGCTCTATTATATGTCTACCTCTCATGTATGTAGATAGCCCAGTTATAGAGGCTCTAAATCCCGTTTTTGTGTCTCCACCATACAAGACCAATTCACTTTAGTGTCCAATCTCAGAAAATAGTTTTTGAGAAAATATTATTTTTGTCAATTCAATGTTAATTTGCCTAGTTTTTAGGGTGATTTTTAGCTTCTATTATATGTCTACCTCTCGTGTATTAAGGATAGCCCAGTTATAGAGGCTCTAAATCCCGTTTTTATGTCTCCACCATACAAGACCAATTCACTTTAGTGTCCAATCTCAGAAAAATAGTTTTTGAGAAAATATTATTTTGTCAATTCAATGTTAATTTAGCCTAGTTTTTTAGGTGATGATTTTTAGCTCTATTATGTGTCTACCTCTCATGTATTAAGATAGCCCAGTTATAGAGGCTCTAAATTCCCGTTTTTTATGTTTCCACCATACAAGACCAATTCACTTTAGTGTCCAATCTCAGAAATAGTTTTTTGAGAAAAATATTATTTTGTCAATTCAATGTTAATTAGCCTAGTTTTTAGGGTGATTGTTAGCTCTATTATGTGTCTACTCTCATGTATTAAGAGTAGCCCAGTTAGTAGAGGCTCTAAATCCCGTTTTTATGTCCTCCAACCGATACAAGACCAATTCACTTTAGTGTCCAAATCTCAGAAAATAGTTTTTTGAGAAAAATATTTATTTTGTCAATTCAATGTTAGATTAGCCTTAGTTTTTTTAGGGTGATTTTAGCTCTATTATGTGTCTACCTCTCGTGTATTAAGATAGCCCAGTTATAGAGGCTTCTAAATCCCGTTTTTATGTCTCTCCACCATACAAGACCAATTCACGGTTAGATGTCCCAATCTCAGAAAATAGTTTTTGAGAAAATATTTTTTTTGTCAATTCAATGTTAATTAGCCTAGTTTTTAGGGTGATTTTAGCTCTATTATGTGTCTACCTCTCGTGTATGTAGACTAGCCCAGTTTATAGAGGCTCTAAATCCCGTTTTTTATGTCTCCACCATACAAGACCAATTCACTTTAGTGTCCAATCTCAGAAAAATAGTTTTTGAGAAAATATTATTTTGTCAATTCAATGTTAATTAGCCTAGTTTTTAGGGTGATTTTAGCTCTATTATGTGTCTACCTCTCGTGTATGTAGATAGCCCAGTTATAGAGGCTCTAAATCCCGTTTTTTATGTCTCCCACCATACAAGACCAATTCACTTTAGTGTCCAATCTCAGAAAATAGTTTTTGAGGAAAATATTATTTTTGTCAATTCAATGTTAATTAGCCTAGTTTTTAGGGTGATTTTAGCTCTATTATGTGTCTACCTCTCGTGTATGTAGATAGCCCAGTTATAGAGGCTCTAAATCCCGTTTTTATGTATCCACCATACAAGACCAATTCACTTTAGTGTCCAATCTCAGAAAATAGTTTTTGAGAAAATATTATTTTGTCAATTCAATGTTAATTAGCCTAGTTTTTAGGGTGATTTTAGCTCTATTATATGTCTACCTCTCATGTATTAAGATAGCCCAGTTATAGAGGCTCTAAATCCCGTTTTTATGTCTCCACCATACAAGACCAATTCACTTTAGTGTCCAATCTCAGAAAATAGTTTTTTGAGAAAATATTATTTTGTCAATTTCAATGTTAATTAGCCTGGTTTTTTAGGGTGATTTTAGCTCTATTATATGTCTACCTCTCAGTGTATTAAGATAGCCCAGTTTATAGAGGCTCTAAAATCCCGTTTTTATGTCTCCACCATACAAGACCAATTCACTTTAGTGTCCAATCTCAGAAAAATAATTTTTTTGAGAAAATATTTATTTTGTCAATTCAATGTTAATTAGCCTAGTTTTTTAGGGTGATTTTAGCTCTATTATGTGTCTACCTCTCGTGTATGTAGATAGCCCAGTTATAGAGGCTCTAAATCCCGTTTTTATGTCTCCACCATACAAGACCAAATTCACTTTAGTGTCCAATCTCAGAAAATAGTTTTGAGAAAATATTATTTTGTCAATTCAATGTTAATTAGCCTAGTTTTTAGGGTGATTTTAGCTCTATTATATGTCTACCTCTCATGTATTAAGATAGCCCAGTTATAGAGGCTCTAAATCCCGTTTTTATGTCTCCACCATACAAGACCAATGTCACTTTAGTGTCCAATCTCAGAAAAATTAGTTTTTGAGAAAATATTATGTTGTCAATTCAATGTAATTAGCCTAGTTTTTAGGGTGATTTTAGCTCTATTATGTGTCTACCTCTCGGTGTATGTAGATAGCCCAGTTATAGAGGCTCTAAATCCCGTTTTGTGTCTCCACCATACAAGACCAATTCACTTTAGTGTCCAATCTCAGAAAATAGTTTTTGAGAAAATATTATTTTGTCAAATTCAATGTTAATTAGCCTAGTTTTTAGGGTGATTTTAGCTCTATTATGTGTCTACCTCTCGTGTATGAAGATAGCCCAGTTATAGAGGCTCTAAATCCCGTTTTTTGTCTCCACCATACAAGACCAATTCACTTTAGTGTCCAATCTCAGAAAATAGTTTTTGAGAAAATATTTATTTGTCAATTCAATGTTAATTAGCCTAGTTTTTAGGGTGATTTTAGCTCTATTATGTGTCTACCTCTCGTGTATGTAGATAGCCCAGTTTATAGAGGCTCCTAAATCCCGTTTTGTGTCTCCACCATACAAGACCAATTCACTTTAGTGTCCAATCTCAGAAAATAGTTTTTGAGGAAAATATTATTTTTGTCAATTCAATGTTAATTAGCCTAGTTTTTTAGGGTGATTTTTAGCTCTATTATGTGTCTACCTCTCGTGTATGTAGATAGCCCAGTTATAGAGGCTCTAAATCCCGTTTTTATGTCTCCCACCATACAAGACCAATTCACTTTAGTGTCCAATCTCAGAAAATAGTTTTTGAGAAAATATTATTTTTGTCAATTCAATGTTAATTAGCCTAGTTTTTAGGGTGATTTTTTAGCTCTATTATATGTCTACCTCTTCGTGTATTAAGATAGCCCAGTTATAGAGGCTCTAAATCCCGTTTATTATTATTTTGTCAATTCAATGTTAATTATCTTAGTTTTTTAGGGTGATTTTAGCTGTATTATATGTCTACCTCTCATGTATTAAGATAGCCCAGTTTATAGAGGCTCTAAATCCCGTTTTGTGTCTCACCATACAAGACCAATCACTTTAGTGTCCAATCTCAGAAAATAGTTTTTGAGAAATTATTATTTTGTCAATTCAATGTTAATTATCTTAGTTTTTAGGGTGATTTTAGCTGTATTATATGTCTACCTCTCGTGTAGATAGCCCAGTTTATAGAGGCTCTAAATCCCGTTTTGTGTCTCCACCATACAAGACCAATTCCACTTTAGTGTCCAATCTCAGAAAATAGTTTTTGAGAAATTAATTATTTTGTCAATTCAATGTTAATTATCTTAGTTTTTTAGGGTGATTTTAGCTGTATTATATGTCTACCTCTCGTGTAGAATAGCCCAGTTTATAGAGGCTCTAAATCCCGTTTTGTGTCTCCACCATACAAGACCAAATCACTTTAGTGTCCAATCTCAGAAAATAGTTTTTGAGAAATTATTATTTTGTCTCAATTCAATGTTAATTATCTTAGTTTTTTAGGGTGATTTTAGCTGTATTATATGTC